>JADBJO010003114.1:135000-137500 GCA_016801955.1 Conus betulinus
GACGCAGTTTGATAATAAACACCGACAGCTGTGTCCGACTCGGTGAAAAATCGTCAGGACTAGGCGCCGATTTGACTGAAAATGTTGTGGTCATTTTTTTTTTTTTTTTTTAGATCAGTCGGCGCAGTGCCTGATGTTCGATGCCCAGATGCGTAACAATATTGTAAAATACAAAGTAGTTCAATTCAACGCAGCACCGCGCGATAAAATGCCTGACAACACACTGCAGGTACGGCGCCATAATACAGAACAGCGTACAATAGTGTTCAACACACCTCTAGAGCAGCACCGAGGCTTTTGCGACGAGAACCGCTATGCCAAAGAACATGGCAAAACATAATTCAATAGCATTTGTGACGAGAAAACTAACCAAATCAATGCAATATAAAACAGCAATACGGAATATAAAACAATGCAGTACAAAAAACAATGCAAACAAAAAAAAAAATACGAAAGTGAAACACGCCATGCGACAGGTTTTGCGAAGAGAGCTTCACACACCAGCATGGTACACGATAGAAAGCTATGACAAAGCAATGCAATAAAAGCAATACCATGACTAAAAAGCAGTGCAAAAAAACAAAAACAAACAAACAAAAAAAAACCCGAACACCACAAATCAAAATGACACTAGAAAACTTGATCATTTAAAACAATTATCGTTCTAGTTGGAGCTTAACGCAACATAACGCTGGAGGACAATTCATTGGAAACCCCGAGGACAGAGCTGATCAGTGTAATGCAATACAATGGAACGAAAACGTTAGCAAAACAATCAGACAAACAAAATACAATGAATCAGGCAATGAAGTACCATTAACCAAAAACACTGTACAATAGACTTTGCAGCAACAAAATCTGAAAGGAGGCAGGGAACAGTAAACAGTCGATAACGAACAAGGTGGGTAACTGTCCCTCCCAGGTTGAAATGATCTACACTCCATAACTCCAAACCAATGCTACACACGACACCAAGTATACCATATTCATGATCAAACAGGCTGTGTCTATCTTGAATAAATGTTAATTTGTGTTTGTCCATTTGTTCCAGCTGTTGTTGCTGTGTAGATGTGGTGTCCGGTACAGGGTATATGGACAAGCTTAGAACATCCTTCGGGGGGGGGGGGGGGGGGGGGGGGGGGGGGGGGGGGGGGGGGGGGTCTCCTTGTTTGTTCTGTGTGCTCTGCGCTGGCGTTTCTGCTAGGCGACCTGGTGTCGTGAGTAGCATTCGTCTGGAGTAAAGGGCGCGTAATTACTTCATCATGGGAGGAAGAGTTATCCTATCTGCTCGTTATTTGCGACACAGTTTTTTAATTTGGAATTTCAGGCAGTGGGTCGCTGGCCCTTGCAGTCAAAATTATATGTGAAATTTCTTGACTGTGGCCATATTTTTTTTTTTTTCCAAATGAATATTAAAATTACAGTTCACCGGCTCAGGTTCAGATGTGCAAGGGCCGACAGTCAAGTCAAGTCAAGTCAAGTAAACTTTATTATCTCAATTTCAGAAATTAATTTGTGGTCACACACCTTCACAGCAAATAAACAATAATTTAGTCACATTACCCATTTTCTCACACATGACATACATTCATATAAAGGAATTTGGATTTCAATTAAACATCTCCTCGGTTCATAAAATCAATGGACAGGGGAAATAAAACTTTGTTTAAATCTGACACTTCTGCATTTAACCGATCGATATCTTCGTCCTGACTGAAGAAGGTCATACTGATTTGCAAGAACGTGGGTCTGGTCACACGCAATCTTCTTCGCTTTACAAACAACACGGCACCTGTACAGCTCACTCAGACTTTTTTGTCTCTCACCAACGATTTTTCCTCCCACGTTCACCACTTTCTCAAGCACATTTCTGCTCTTCACAGTCAACCCCACCATACCAACACATAAATGAGAAAGTTAAAACAGATTCCAAGAAGCATGAATAAAATGTCCGAAGAATGTCAGTATTCACATGAAATGATCGCAGCTTGCGAAGACAATACAATCTGGTTTGACATTTTTTGTGGACATACTCAACATGGGATTTAAAATTCAGCTTATTATCTATAAAAGTCAAAGGTTTGTAGAGATGGGGTGAGAAGGGGCGGAGGGGTGGGGTGAGGAAGGAAGGAAGGGGTAGGAGGTCTGGGCAAAGCAACAAGGGGTGGGGTGGGGACTGGGGGGGGGGGGGGGAGATGGGTGGGGGGGGGGGGGGGGGGGGGAGATGAAACAGAAGAATAATCGTCACTGACCAATCGACACTGCCCTTTGTGCAAGTAGTTTAAAAAGGCGCGATTTTACCTAGTCGGTGAAGTTTTCATCAGTACCAAGTGGACATCGAGCAGGGACTAAGCTCTCAGCAGGGAAAACAAACGAACACTTAGTCTTCCGCTTCCATCAAAGTTGCAGTATGGGCCTGCTGCTTCAAAACTGGGATTGGACATTGACCCCTCTACTCAGAAAGCTATGGGTTTGTTACGGAACTCAAATATTGCCCCAG
>JADBJO010003114.1:142500-150000 GCA_016801955.1 Conus betulinus
TAGATCCAATCTGGGTGTGTGTGGGAGTAATCAGGGCATAGAAGTACCCTCCAGTCCAGTAGAGACTGTAAATCTGTGTGTGGGTCAGTTCTGTTCAGGAAGATAGAAAAGGTGGGGAAAAACACCTTCCTGCAAAACTAAAAAGAAAAAAACTTACAGGCATGAAAAACTTAGAAGAACGCCTTTTCTCTGCAATCAAACGCGCGCTTTTTTAATATTATCTCGGATACTATCTCGACTGCTCTTCTACAGATTCTTCTGAATATTTTTCTTTTGAGCATGGCAAGTAGCTGTTAACAAGATCATGATCTTTTGTGTCAACGTGATTGTGAATAAAAGTGGGGTAGAGGCCCAGGAGGAGAGAGAGAAGGAGGAGAGCGAGGGTGGGAGGATATAAATATAGAACAAAATCCCTGAAATACCAATCGTTACGAACACAGGTTAACGGAAAATCGCAAGCTTATCCACACTTAATTTCAAAAGTCAAAAAATACTTCGGGGTATATATAGGCACCGTCCACGCTACAGCTTCCACTTACATATGCCAAGCTTGTTCGGAAAGAAAAACAAATGACCTTCGACATTAAACCCATAGATATTTTGTAAATTTCAGCTACCCGAGATTCCTGAAAAGAACACACACAGTACCACAAGAAACAGGACGCCGACCAATCCAACCAAACTAGCTGCCCAAATCAGAGACGTCTACGTCTATGCCCAAATGAGTCCACCAAGCGACCAAGCAACCAAACGGAAGTTCTTAGATTTTCACACACACGGGTTGGAGAATGTCGTCTGCTAATGCTAAACAATGGCGGCAAAAATCTAACAACGACTTGATCGCCGCATATTGGTCTGGTTTAGATATATACCTGTGACGAAACTACTGCAGTTTTCCACACGAACCTCGTTCAAACCAAAACAGAAAAAGCCTTTGATCTCGAATTGGGTGTTAAACAATCCTGAAGCAGGTGTTGTCGGGCGACTACTACACGGTGCGTGCCGTACAGTTTCACAATCGCAGGACAAGGTGGACGGCCAGAAAGAGAGTGAAGCATGGCAGGATTGGGTGGGTGGGTTCGGTTGTCGGGTAGATTTCTGTCCTCCGAAAATGCGCCCCCCCGGGGCATTTTGAACGTCCTTGTATCTTGTTCGCAGGGGGCTCGTCGGTTTGTTTGTGTGATTTGCGCTCTCTCTCGCTCTCTCTCTCTCTCTCTCTCTCTCTCTCTCTCTCTCTCTCTCTCTCTCTGTGAGAGAGACAGACAGACAGGAGTTGCATGCGCTCATTTCGCGTGTGACATGTGTTGGCTCTCTCTCTCTCTCTCTCTCTCTCTCTCTCTCTCTCTCTCTCTCTCTCTCTCTGTGACATGTGTTGGCTCTCTCTCTCTCTCTCTCTCTCTCTCTGACCGGTAAACAGGTGTGGTATGTAATGAAGTAATAAAAAAAGGCTCTGTTTCAAACAAAATTCACACACACACACACACACACACGCACGCACACACGCACGCACGCACACACACACACACAGAGTTCGTAAAAGATGAACAGTAAACACATGTTATCTTATGTACTGCGGCTTTATTAGCAACAGATGGTGGTGAAATGTTCCAACACACTTTCCCCAAAAATGTTTTCTGACATCATCCGAGATAGGGCTGATTGTTTGCTTGTTTGTTTGTTCCGTAGCCCATTATCTAGCTGAAAAACACTTGACAGAAACAGGCCTATTCTAGGCAGGGAACACACACACACACACACACACACCACACACACACACACACACACACACACACACACACACATTCAGAGAGAGAGAGAGAGAGAGAGAGAGAGAGAGAGAGAGACGTATACTTAATGGTAACAAATGAAAAGGAGCAATCTTTGCAGTTCCGTCTGGTTCTTGTCCGCGGAGCTAACCAGTGCAAGAATAGTACGAATACTGAATATAGCAATGATGAGATAACACGTATGTATACTGATTCTATAATAGATGATGAGAGGTTCGTGCAGAAAAGAATACTATCGTATCAGACCCTATATTCCATTTTTGTCCATTACAGACAACGATTATTGTGAAATATATGTCAGAGAAATATTTCACGGAAGAAATGCAAGACTCTAGATGTATCTTATGCAGTCATATAGATTATGGTTTACATGGAATGCTTTAAAAACAAGGTTTTATTAAACACGTCATGCATCTGTGGCCAAAAAAAAAAAAAAGCAAATTCTCACATACTTTTTCAATCTAAACCGTTAGAATCTTTTACGCCATTGCTGAAAAAATTATTGAATACGTTTTAGCAAACGTATCATATTCTCAGGAACAGATTTCAGCCAACGCATCACTTATATCCAATATTGCAGATTATTTTTTTTTCACTTCATAATCCAATAATTTCCCTCGTTTAGATAAAGAAAGATAGTTACTTGTTCCTATGGTTGTTGTACTCCAGTTCTTTTAGAACAAGGAGTACTTTACAATGGGAACGAAGAAATGCTGTCTGTCTGTCTGTCTGTCTGTCTGTCCGTCTGTGGACTGAATGTGTTCCACTCGCTCCAGACAAAACAACTGGGCCGATCTTTCAGAACATTTGTAGGCATGTTGCCCGATGTGTTATTTTACCGTTATAGACGTTACTAACGGCTATAGCGGCCCATAACGGTTTTTCTTCTTTATGGAATATCTCAGAAAGTACTCGGCCGATCTTTCTGAAAATTTGTAGGTATATGTTCATTATGGGTCACGGATAATGCCAGATGTTTACCAGAACAGCCGTTACTAACGGCTATAACGGCCCCCCAAACAGTTTTTCATCCTCATGGAATATCTCAGGCGTATTCAAGATAAACTGGGAGTACGTTTATATTCTTTGCATCTTGTATTCGTTTTACGATTCCTCCCGTTCAATTGCGATAGTATATTTTTACTGGAGCTGCTATTGTTTTAGATACTGATAGTTGTTTTGCGTTTTCGTTTTGACATCTCTTAATGTGAATAGACGCTAAATTGAAGAATCACTACATCGTGACAAATGCATTGATAGAAGAAGAAGAAGAAGAAGAAGAAGAACCACGAGGAGGTTTAAGAATATAGACAAGTGAAGTGACAGTATGCACCCTTGTTTTGCTCTCTCTCTCTCTCTCTCTCTCTCTCTCTCTCTCTCTCTCTCTCTCTCTCTCTCTGTGTGTGTGTGTGTGTGTGTGTGTGTGTGTGTGTGTGTGTGTGTATTCTAAAAAACAAATAGCATTTTAAACACTTTTTCAGCCCGTGCTGTCGACGGCCCCCAGCCTATGCTCCTTGTCAACCCCACAACACACACACACACACACACACACACCGACAATAGCAGCAACACCAACAACGGACGGCTGGAGCAGTTTTGATGCGACACCAAATCAGCTTGGACACACCGCAACTGCTCTGTTGTGAAAGGCGGGTAGCCAGGGGCTGGAAAGGTGTGTGTTGGAAAAGGAGAGGGCAGGGTGACGCGGAGGGCTGGAACGAAACGGACGTAGCAGAGGTGACAGAAGGGGAAAGGGGAGGGAGGAGGGCAGAGCAGGGGAAGGGAGGAGTAGAGGAAGGGAGGGGTACTTAAATAGCCTGGCTTTTCTGGGACGACAATGTAATGATGGACGAGTCGACAAGGAGGAGGAACGGCAGTGAGAATACCGATCGATTCGGGGACCAATGAGAGAACGTTACTATTTATAAAGCATGGAGGGAGGGGGTGGGAGTAGGGTGGTGGTGGTGCTTGGAAAACATTTCCCTTTTAAGCTCTAGGTGGAGCAGACAGCAAGTATGTATGACAAATGAAGCGCATTTTAAAAGAAAGAAACAATCCTAGACTTGTTAGAACTTTGACATCGGCCTTACATGTATCAGTTTTTGTCCTAGGTTACGTGGATTTTTTTTTTTTTTTACACGGACAGAAACTATATTTAAGTCTAAATTACCTGAAAGTTATTTCTGTATTTCTTCAGACAACTTTCATGCTGTTAATCGAAGAGGACGTAGATTTTGAACGGAAAGAAGAAACTTCATCAGAAACACGACTGAATTTTTGTCTCCTTGCAGACAAGTTAGGTCTGCTATATCTAAGAGGTAGCAGATTTTAAGTGAAAAGAAGCTGAATTTGAGATATACTGTTTAAAAATTCATTCCTGTCTTCTTTCAGATAATACCCATGCTGTTAATCGAAGGTGAAGTAGATTTTGAGCGAAAAGAGGCTCCATCAGAAACGGGACTGAATTTTTCTCTCCTTGCGGAAAGGCGTGTTGGTTGTATGAAATATAAGCGGATTTTAACCGAAAAGAAAATGAAAATTCTTAGTTCTTGTAAAAAAAAAAAATGTTTACCTCTGTCTTCTTATTGACAAATCTGATGTTGTTTACAACGAAGACTAAGCAGATTTTGAGCGGAAAGAAACTGAAATGTGAGATCAGGTTTACCCAAAACCGATGTGTGATTTAAGCACGCTCTTTCTGCTTCACGTAAACCAGCCTACACACGGAGGAAATATTGGACATTAGTTAGGGACATAGATCTATATTTATGAAGGGAAAGAACTGGTTTTGTCGTTAAGTATTTTTCGTCTGTTTTCTTCAAATAGGGCAGTACCAATACATCATGTATTGTTTCAAAATTGATAGTGTCAGGTGGGTTGTTGTGTTATGTAGATTGTGCATGTTGATGTAAAATATTCGTATTAAAAGACTGTAAAAAAGAGAAAAATCGTTAGTCGTTGTCTCCCGACATCGCAGTGGAACCGTTTATTGTGAACTCAGAACCCACTAATGATAAAAGTCGTTAGAATAAGATTTACTGGGTTTGTGATAAAACACCTTTACAATTAATATTAATAGAATCAAAGGTTACGGGGTTATAACAGTATGCACATGGAAAAAAAACACCTGCACAAATTTCCAAATTCATAAAAGAACACTTGTACAGATTAACACATCACTGAAGCAGGACAAGAAAGGGGGAATTGAAAGGACTGGGCCGACCCATATGCGCGCCATATAATATGAAATGTATATATTGATGTTTTAAAAGTAGATTTACATTAATCTAAGCGACACTGTCTCTTTTATTCAAAAATACAAACACACATGTCTGGCCACTTGATCCAGCCGAATCTGTAGGCCTGGTGGCCATTGCACACGAAGCCATCAGACTCTCACCTGGTGGACAACACGGAAAGTGCATGGTCGGTAGTAGCAGACGACAGATATTCCCCTCCCTACCCCACCCCCACCCCCGCCCCATCTCTCCCCACGTGAGGACGGGGAACTATTGATCGTAGGTTTGTACTATGCGTCTGCCTCCTACCGTGTTCACGTTCTGTTCCGTGTCGCTGTCGGTCTTTTCTTTCAGGGTTTTTTTTTTTTTTTTTTTTATCGTCTGACAATGTCTTTTGATTCAGAGAGAGAGAGAGAGAGAGAGAGAGAGATGAGTTATTGTGTAGTCCTCAACGCCTGTGACAATTGCGCCTTCATCAAATAACATCTCTGCCCCCCCCCCCCCCCCTTTTGTTGTTGTGTTGTTGTTGCTGCCGTGTTTCATATTCAGACAGTACTGACAACAACGCAAGGCCAGCCAACGAATTGTCTTTTCAGCCGGAAAGAAAAACCCAACACAAAAGGGATTTATCTGCGTAAAAGCATATATGAACATGTGTGTGTGTGTGTGTGTGTGTGTGTGTGTGTGTGTGTGTGTGTGTGTGCGCTCTCTCTCTCTCTCTCTCTCTCTCTCTCTCTCTCTCTCTCTCTCTCTCTCTCTCTCTGTTGAGGATTCTTGTGACAGTCAAAGTCTTGAGTTTACACCCCCACCCCCCAATCCAGTTCGACTCAACCTGACCCTTCCCAATCACCACTTACCACACGCACACCTTAGTTCACCACAGTCCCCACCACCACCACTACTAATCAAAGGAAAAACAACAGAACCAAAAACAAACACCACCTACTCCTGGAAAGCAATCAACAACAGACCTCGTCTGCATCAGGTAGAGGATCCACCTCTCACTGATCAATAGTGGGCGAGAGGTCAGTGAGGTCGGAGTGGGAGAGTGTGTCGTGGGGGGGGGGGGGGGAGGATTAGCCAAATGGATGGGTGGTGGGCGGGTTGGAAGGGGAACAAAGAGGAAGAGGGGGTGTATCGACTGACAAGACGTCAGTTGGATGCTTGGCAACCATTGTCAACAAACACCGAACGGCACGCACTAAGTTGAAATGAATCCGCACACATCCGTTCACACCGTATTTAAACGCAAGGAGATACCTGTGTACACACACACTCACAGACAGACTGACTGACTGAAACCATTTACTGTCAGATATTGTTGTACTCTCTCTCTCTCTCTCTCTCTCTCTCTCTCTCTCTCTCTCTCTCTCTCTCTCTCTCTCTCTCTCTCTCTCTCTCTCTCTCTCACACACACACACACACACACACACACACACACACACACACACACACGTGCACACACACACACTCACACACACACACACACACACACACACACACACACACACACACACACACACACACACACACACAGAGAGAGAGAGAGAGAGAGAAACTGAACAACATACCAGAGGACAGTCAAGCCATGAACCGCGACAGCGAGAATACCGATCGTTTCATCCGTCAGTCATAGAAAATGACTGTTCATGGTGCATGCGGGGGAGGAGAGGATGGGTGGGAGGCTTTTTCGTGATAAGTAGAGAATTTCTGTCTGACCTCTACCCACCAGAGACAACACTGGCCTTCTCTGTATTGAATTTTCAGTGGGTTTCCAACAGAAGCAAGTGGAATCGGAGACTAAATAATTTTGAACTTTTGAATTTTGTCTTTGTTTTTCATCTCTGTGTCTTTTCTGCTTATCTGTCTCTCTGTTTTTCTCTGTTTGTCTGTCTTACTCTCTCTTTACACACACACACACACACACACACACACACACACACACACACACACACACACACACACACATAAACACACACGCACGCACGCACGCACTCACGCACACATGCACGCACTCACGCACACACACACACACGCACGCGCGCGCGCCCGCACACACACACACACACACACACACACACACACACACACACACACATACACACACACACATCGTCTGTCTGTCTACCTGTCTGTCTGTCTGTATGTATGTCAGGCTACGTGTGTTGTGCCACTACAATTATGTGCCCTGATACCAACTGGACAGAAATAGGAATGTATGATTGTTTTGAGCAAGTGCAAGCGTGTGCTTGACTGATATCTTAACTACGAAACCACCACCACACATTTTCTTCAAACAAAAATTACACATTAAATCAGGTGCTGATAACTATGAAAGACTTTGAAACCAGTTCAAAATCGATTTAGTGCCTAATCCCAGTTAGCGCTGGCCAGATCATTAAGTGCCGCAAACATACTGGTGTCAGCTATGACCGTAATTCATTGGTCTTTAACCCAGCCACTGGGCAGAGTAT
>JADBJO010003114.1:167500-190000 GCA_016801955.1 Conus betulinus
TCTCTCAGTTTGAAAATGTTTGAGTAAACAAGAGAATTCCAATCTTCTTTTTTGTCTTTTTGTGCTTACCTTCTCTCGTTGTTGTTGCTGTTGATGTTGTTGTTGATGATGTTGTTGTACACCCCTTTTCCCCCCTTAATTTTTTTTTTTTTCCCCTTGTTATGAATATATGAAAAAAGTAAATAGAAAAGTTTAAAGAAGTTGTGTAGCTTAAAAAAAAAAAAGATTCTGCCCTCATCCTTAACAACAAGAAACGAGCAAATGTGCCGAGAACATCGACAAAAACAAACAACATCAACAACTAGCGTGGGACGGCTGTGGATCCCCTTCAGTTAGGACACATAGTTGTTTTCTTCTAGGCTATACACAACACGATTTGACTTGACTTGAAAGTATTTTGTAGTGTTTTGCACGGCAGATCTGTCCATATGGGGCAGAGGGAGAGTAGTATCAAGTCGATAAATTGTCGCCCCTGCTGCTGATACTATTATTATTTCTATTGCTATTGGCACTGAGTGTATACTGCTGGTACTATTACTACTACAACTCACAGCTCTGATATCGCCCTTTGCGGTTTGCTGGGTTGTAAGCAATGTGATTTGAATTGCTGCTGCTGTTGTTGCTGGTGCCACCACCATTGCTGCTGCTGCTGCTGGTGGTGGTTCTAAACCACTGCAACTGTCACTACTATGCTGCTGGGGCTGTTGCCGCTCCATCTACAGCTACTGCTGTTGCTGTTGCTGTTGTTACCGCTGCTGCAATTGCAACTGACAGCATTGTCCTGGTTGTTGCTGGTGACGCCACTACTTCTGCTGTGACTGCTGCTGCTACAACTGCTGCTTCTGCTATTGCTACTTACTTGCATCGCATCTGCTTCTGCTATCACAACTACTACTGATGCTGTTTCTGCTGCTGCTGCTGTTACTGCTGCTGCTGCTATTGCTGTCGCGGTTGCTGATACTGCTATTGCTGCTGCTGCTTCGCCGCTGCTGCTGCTGCTGCTGCTGCTGCTGCTACTACTACTACTTATTCTTCTGCTGCTGCTTCAGCTGCTGCTATTTCAGCTGCTGCTGCTGTTGCTGCTGTCGTTACTGATGCTGTTGCAACTACTACTGCTTCTACTATTTCTCCTGCTGCTAATGCTGTTGCTTCTGCTGTATCTATTACTGCCACTACCACATCTACCACTGTTCCCGCTTCTATTACTGTTACTACTACTGCTGCTGCTACTACTACTACTGCTGTTGTGCTGCTGCTGCTGCTGCTGCTGCTACTACTACAACTACTGCTGCTGCTGCTACTACTACTACTATTGCTGCTGCTGCTACTGCTACTACTACTACTACTACTACTACTACTGCTGCTGCTGCTGCTGCTACTACTACTACTGCTGCTGCTGTCATTTCTACTACTACTGTGGTGATGGTGGTGGTGGTGGTGGTGGTGGTGGTAGTGAATGTTATGCTGCTACTGCACTCTGACTCCTGTTACTATTACTTGTTCCACTGTTACTGCTACAGCTGCTGGTGAATCTCTCAGCGCAGTGTCTCTCTTTCTGTATCGTGTGTGAGAATTGTGTACAAGCCACATACAGCCCAGCCCAGTCCCCCTCCCCCCCCCCCCCCCCCCCCCCCCCCCTCCAACTCACTGGCTGAAGCCGATCATGCGACAGATGACAGCAGCGTCCTGGTCGTCCCAGTCGTCGTCACAGATGGTGCCCCACTGGCCGTTGGCGAACACCTCCACAAAGCCCCCAGTGGCGATGTGCTGACCGTTCAGCCGGACAAACACCTGGTCACGATTGAAGTGGACCGGCGACTGAGTCGTCACACCTGTGTCATGCCATCAGATCATGTGTATGAAACAACAGAGGGAAACACCCGGTGTATATTATGTACACAGATTATCGGCGGCGGAGACGAAGAAGAAGACGAAGAAGAAGGAGAAGAAAGAGTAGAAGAAGAAAAAGAAGAAGAGGAGGAGGAGGGGGAGGTGGAGGAGGAGGAGGCAGGAGGAGGAGGAGAAGAAGAAGAAGAAGAAGAAGAAGAGAAGAAAGAAGGAGAAGAAGAATAACAACAACAACAACGATAAGAAGAACAGCAGCAGCAAGAACAACAACAACGATAATAACAATAGCAACCACCACCACCACCACCACCACCACCACCACCACCACCAACAACAACAACAACATCGACGACAACAACAACGACGATGACGACGACGACGATTACAAGAATAATAACAACAACAAAAACAACAGCAACAACGATTACAAGAAGAATAGCAAAATCAAGAACAAGAACAACAATGACAAGAATAGCAACAACAACAACAACAACAACAACAACAACAACAACAACAACAACACAGAGTACCAGGCAGATCAGCTCCATATTTGTGGATGCGGATGTCGGAGAGCTGCACAAAGCTGGGTGGGCCCACTGCCGTCTGTCCAGTCCCGTCCTTGTTCACCCTCATCAAGGTGCTGAGACATCACGTGATATCTATCGTCATCATCATCATCATCATCATTATTATCATCGTCGTCGTCGTCGTCGTCGTTATCATCGTCGTCATCATCATCATCATCATCATCATCATCATCATCATCATCATCATCATCATCATCATCATCATCATCATTATTATCATCGTCGTCGTCGTCGTCGTCGTTATCATCGTCGTCATCATCATCATCATCGTCATCATCATCAACATCACCATCATCATCATCATCAACATCGTCGTTGTCGTCGTCGTCGTCGTCGTCGTCGTCGTCGTCACCATCATCATCATCATCATCATCATCATCATCATCATCACTATCACCATGATGGCTATTATCATCATCGTCATCATTACCCTCCTCTTCGACATCTTCCTCCTTCTACTAATCCTCCTCCTCCTCTCCTATTCCTCCTCCTCTTCCTCCTCCTCACCATCATTACCATGATCACCACCATCATTGTCGTCGTCGTCCTCGCCGACATCGTCGTCGTCGTCAGCATCACCATAACCATCATCATCACAACTAGCATCACCACCACCACCACCACCACCATCACCACACCCCTCCACCACCACCACCACCACCGCGGCCTCCATCACCACCACCACCCCAGTCACCAACAAGAAGATGCTTAAAAACACAGAGGTTCTCCATGGTCGTTCCATTCAGTGTATTGGACATTGATATTGAAGACGTCCACAACTTCAAAATGCTACCGCCCTCTCCTCCCCTCCCCGGGTCATGTGGGTTCTTTTCGTCCGGTGCGTCAACATTAACAAGAAGCAGTAAGAAGAGCAGCAAACACCGGTAATGTGCTTTGAAATCACAGTCCCTGACTTGTGAATTCAGCCGTGGTTGTTGAGAACGTGCAGCGTGTAAGAATGGTCTCCAAGGTCGTGCGAATTCTTCTGTGCGTTGCCTCATCCACGACAGCATCAATGACAACAGCAACAACGACAGCGACGGCTGAAGACATGACTTAGAGGCAGTCCTTCACTCTGTAGTTTCAGCCACTTTACTGGAGGTTGATGTCGAAGATGTCCATGGATTAAAAATGAGCTCGCAGATCTTGGTAGACATCCTGTCTGTTTTTTCTCAACTACAAAAAAGAACAACGACGACAGCAACGGAAACAACAACAACAACAATAACATCAAAAACAAAAGCAACAACTACTACAACAACAAAGTTGACGACGATGACAACAACGACGACAACAACAACAACACTAAAAAAACAAAAGCAACGACTAGTTGCCTTCACGTCTGTTCCTCCATTGTGAGTCCAGTGGGTGTGGCAGAGGCAGCTGTTGAGGACGTCCACGGCGTAGAAGCGCGCTCTCGGATCGTAGAGCATCTCTCCTCTGTTGTCTTATCAACGACAACAACAACAACAACAACAAAGGAAACGACGACAACCACTACAATAAAAGTACCTTAATGACAGACCCTTACCTGTAGTAGTTTTCAATCCATATAGAAGCGATAGTCGATGAAGACGTCCAGAGCGTGGTCATGCAGTCCAATGTCATTCAGGACCTACTGTCGGTTGCCTCATCAAAGACGCCGTCAATGACAAATCCAACAACGGCAACTACGGCAAGACAGGTGAAATACCGGTAGTTCTCTCCTTGTAATGTCAATCACTTTATAAGATACAGCTGACGAAGATGTTCAAGCCGTAGCAGCGAGCTTACGGATCGTAGATCAGTCTGTTTTCTTATCATTTACAAGAACAGAAAGAGCAACATCGACAGTAACAAGGAGCATCACTACAATGATGGGATCTTAACGGCAGTTTCCCACCTGTGGTTCTAATCAGTGCCGCGAAGGTAGCTGCTGAAGACATCCACGGAGAGAAAGTGGGTTGCCAGATCGTAGATTTCCTGTCTGTTGCATCATCATCAACGACAACGACACCACCACCACCACCACCACCACCACCACCACCAACGACAACGACGACGATGACAACGAACCAAGCAAAGGTGTCTTTGTTGACGGTTCTCTTACTTGTGATTCCAGTCGGTGTAGTAGAGGTAGTTGTTGAAAACGTCCACGGAGAAGAAGTGGGCGCCGGGATCGTGGAGGACCTCGTGTCTGTTGCCTCCCAGCAGATCCATCACCTCGATCTTGTGAGTCCCCCCGTCCACGAAGTACAGGCGGTTGTCTGGGGGCAGACATGGTAGTGCCAAGGACATTCTCTGATTCGCCTCTCATCGTTGCAGGGACGTGAGGCAACTTGAGAGCGACGGCGAGAGAACAGTTGACTGCACTTTCTCTGTCGCTGCCACTCTCTGTCTGTCTGTCTGTCTGTCTGTCTGTCTGTTTGTCTCTGTCTGTCTGTCTGTCTGTCTGTCTGTCTCTCTCTCTCTCTCTCTCTCTCTCTCTCTCTCTCTCTCTAACGCATAGAAACACTATAAATGATAAACAGAACATAAGCACATGACCCGTAATCTTATTTTTGTGTTCATCATTACACCCAGCAGTGATACTGTTGCTCAAGACTCAAAGAAGCGTTTTGAATGGCAAATTCAGTGGCATATGTGGAGCCTCGTGTGCACGTATTATATGCAATCGTGCAAGTGTACACACATACACTCGTAATCCTGGTGATCCTGGGGTTGCGGGTTCAAATTGCCCACAGGGCAGTTCCGGCACGGAGACGGAAGGGAGGGGGGGGGGGGAGGGCGGCGGCGGGGGGGGGGGATCTTTTCCCTTCAAAATCAACATGGATTCTGATTCAGTTGACCGGAAAGTCCTTCGAAAGATACTTTAAACCGAGGTGTTTGTGTGTGAACGAATGCGTGACATCTTGCACATACGTGCAATCCCAACACCAACTTTCGGGAAAAAAAGTCAGTTTTGGCCGTTTGGTATAGAAGACACATATACACATCGCATGCACCTTGTATGAAAAATCGAAAGAACGAAGGAGTGACTGGTATCGACTGGATGACAAGGGAAATAACTAAACATAGAGTCATCTACACAAAGAGAAGGCAAAGGAGGGAGACAATTCTAAAGACCGAGTAAAAAGCCTGAGACCAATTTTGTTTTTGAATATTGTGTATAAAATTGGAGCTATCTTTATCAGAAGCCAGTTAAAACGAATGCTTCACTCGATAACTGATGGGGGTCAGACTGGTTTTATTCTGGACAGATATTCGGGAGAAATATGCGTCTTATTTATGAAATATTGTACAACATGATTGTATCTTAGAACAGTGTTTCTATTATGTTAAGATTGTGAAAATGCATTTGACGGTGTGGCTTGTGATGTTCTTTTTAAGGAATTACATGCCTTTGGTTTAGGTCTAATTGTCTGTCAGTGGAACGAGGCAATTACTTCCAGTGTATTCCAGCGCGCATACGCGCTCGTATGTGCATCTGATATGCATCTATCTGCTTACTCATTTATCTAGATGTCTATCTATCTACCTATCTGTGTGTGTGTGTGTGTGTGTGTGTGTGTGTGTGTGTGTGTGTGTGTGTGTGTGTGTGTGTGTGTGTGTGTGTATTTAAGTGAACATTAGCATTTAATTACGATCAATTGTGCTATGATACGCTTAGAGACACTGAGCAAACGCTTTGTAAACAGATATTGATCGTCTTCACCATCATTACTGCATGCATCATTATCAACATAGTAGTCGATAACCTCAAACATCGCTTGTGTTCTGTTTTTGTTTGTTTGTTTGTTTGCTTTAGCGCTTGCAGATTTTTTTTTTTTTTTTTTGCATTTGAGGTGTTTCCTGTTCAGCATGGTGTTTTCATCGCTTCGAGCAGTGTCGGCCCTGACTTGACCTTTACAGTCCACCGGCCAGTGAACGGCAAACAACCGAAGATATCCTGATGACCATACCGTCATAATCGATGGCCATTCCGTTCGGCCACTGCAGATTATCGCTGACCAGGGTGGTTCTCTCCGAACCGTCGTAGTTGGCACGTTCTATCTTAGGGTGGCTTCCCAGTCACTCCAGTAGATTTTTCTGCCGATATACGCCAATGGTTTTACACGATGGTGTAACATTTCTCTATAAAGCAACAGAAACTAGTCATGCATACGATGATACACGGCAATAATTTTATACAAGAGTGCAAAATCTCTCTACACAGTAACATCGTGGAGTTGGAATTCAGAGACCTCTCCCCCCACTCTCTCCACTACCCGTTCTCCCACACCCTCCCTCAGTTCAGCCCCCTTTTCTTTCCTCTCCGCGTCAACCCCCCCCAACTACTCAATAGCGCTGCAACGGAAAACTGCTTCTGTTTCTCATCTAAAACAGCCGACTTAGTCAAAAATTTTCAACATGTATGTTTCTTTGGTATTTCCTGATCATATTTTTTATAGCTCGTGTCTGTCATCAAAGAGCCAATAAGTAACAAAGGCAAGAGGACCCTAAATGTTATACAATCAAACAAAACGAAATCAAGTAGGACGTGGGAAAAGGAGTTGAAAAAGCATACTCACTGATTCCTTGGGTCCAGAACTATATCCGTGGCTGTCCAGTCCGGAAGTTACGATCTGTCGATATCCGCTTCCGTCTAAATTCATCACGGCTATGACATCATTTCCCGTGTCCGAATAGAAGAGCTTCCGATTTAAAGGATCTACCTCCACTTTCTCCAAGACTGCGTCTGGAAAAAGGAAAATACACGTGCATGTAATCACTTGTTTTTAATCTGGTGAATGCAGTACATTAGTATTCAAACCGCTGACACAGACGTGTTAGCTGGTTGAACACCAATGTCGATTATGATTATGAGATAGAGTGAAGTACTGTTTTTCTTTTCCCCAGTTTGTGCCCGGTTAGTCTAAAGAAATGGATGTTCAGGAAAACTTGAGTGTAAATCTGGTAAATACATTGTTTAGCTTACACAATGCCACCTTCTTGCATAGATATGGATAAAACAGCTTTTCAAGACATTTTCAACATAGCAAACTTGCGTTACTTAACCAGTTATCTACCCACCAATACTGCATCCCATAATTCTCGACGACTTGTCCAGCCTGTCGATAATGACAAGCAGAAGACTGGGTGAGTCATCTTCTGTCAGCTGAAGACTGCGATGCATGTGGACAGTACTCAACAAAGTGTGGTCTTCTATTGACACAGTCATGAGCTTTGGGCCAGCCCTTGACGTCAGATACTCTGTGCATTCAAATGATATTCATTTAAAAAATCATTCAAGTTCGGTACAAATCAATCAGTTTGATCCTAGCTTGAGTTAAATTACCGCCTAATATCCTTCGTTGAAAAGTTTTCAGACGAGTTATGGTTATATAGAAACAGACCAGTGGATCGAGTGTGGTAGACCTTAGCTGCGAGGCATCAGTGCAGCGCCACCTCTTGGAGTCCATCAGGGTCTGTACGGTGTCATGCCGGAGGACCCGTCATACTCGCTGAAGAAATCTTGTCAACTCCATCAAGTTGTAGACAACTGGTTTACCTTCAACCAGCGATGTAGACAGCGAAGTTTGCATTATATTATCATCAGGAGAGGGCTTTTTAGTCACTTTCACAAACAAAAAACGTTCTCCATCAGCACCAGCACTTTAAAGTTAGCGGCCACAGACGAAGACGCCTAGAGGCAAAAACACCATCAGGCAATTTGAAGAGGCTGCTGAAGCAAGCAAACGAGAAATCCCAGAGGTGGAAGACACTGCCAGAGACCTGCGGATTGCCTTTGAACTTCGTCTGCGTACCGTTCGGCTGGGACTGTCCATCTGGGATGGGTCTCCTCTATCACAGCAGATGCTGCTACACCGGATCTCAGCGTTCACACTCCACGGTGTCTCGAAAGCGCCGGATTACAACACACATGCATAGGCTCTGAAGAAAAAAAAATGTATTCGGGCTGAAGACCGTATGGAGCAGTGGTATCGAAGACAAGACTTGCTTGCTCAACAGCTGACCAGACTGACCTGTGTGGACGGATGGTGTCATCCTGCACAATTGCCTGTGGCCGGGGGGGGGGGGGGGGGGCAAGTCAGGACACGCATGAAATCTGCTTGGTGTGCCCGCCAGAGTTAGGCCAGACTCCACCCCTATCTCCCTTTCCATGACCTCCACCACTCAGGCTATGACATAACAATCCTCCTCCATTGTGTAATGCGTCAACCAATCGCCCAATTATCCTTTTCCTGACCATGTGCCCATCAGTTTTGGAGTCCACGGTGAAGCGGCATCTTGTTCAAGTAAGTGCTGGTGCGCTGTGACATTCACACAATCCTTGTGGTGACCCGGCGACAGACAGAGGAACTTTGGCTCTGATCTGCCTGAAGACAGTGACAATTTATGGATACGGTGGCAAACGGGGCCATCGCTGATTTTTGTAGCCTGCACTAACTCAAATGACGGAATGGTGAACAGGACCGTCAGACTGCTAAAGACAGACCGCCATGAGCGATCAGTCATTCAGTCTATACAGTGAGGACGTTATGGGCGGGGTCGACCTCATCAATTGGCATTGACCTTGCGG
This sequence comes from Conus betulinus, assembly GCA_016801955.1. Taxonomy (NCBI): domain Eukaryota; kingdom Metazoa; phylum Mollusca; class Gastropoda; order Neogastropoda; family Conidae; genus Conus; species Conus betulinus. Next base: position 176,498 of record JADBJO010003114.1, read on the forward strand.
TTCTTCTGAACTGTTGGGATCGTGGAGTGGAGTGGGGCATTCAAAGATGTCAAACAAAGTCTGGAGCATAAATCTATTGATTAGTGTATGCTAGGAGGCGGCCATTTAGACTGTATTTTCTCCTAGTTTCTCCCCATTCTCTGTCAGCGTGCATTTCGTTGTGATGTTTGTTTGTACCGTTCTTATGTACATCTGTCATTCTACTCTAGTATTGTACTGCATCGTCCGTCTGTCTCACGATCATTTTCACCGCCTGTCTATGGCACAGTAGTGAACATCTCTTTCTGTGTTGATTACGTTCCATCACCTGTACCACCCTTGTTCCTCCTCCTCCTTTCTTTTTTCACAAGGCATCGTATGGTCTGTCTGTGTGCAAGTGCCACAATAGTTTTCACTTGTCGTTATCTGTGTGCTTTGCAATGCATTGTCTGTGCCGCCATAGTTGACATTTGTCTTTCTCTACGCTGTGTGTCGTTGTATTGTCTGTACTACCTTGCCCCCCCCCCCCCCCCCCCCCACTTCTCCTTTAGTTCACATCGCATTGCATTGTCTGTCTGTACCCTTTCATAGCATTCCCTGTTGTCTGTCTACATTACATTACATCGTCTGTCTGTACCTTTTATAGCATTCCCTGTTGTCTGTCTACATTACATTACATCGTCTGTCTGTACCTTTCATAACATTCCCTGTTGTCTGTCTGCATTACATTACATTGTCTGTACCTTTCAAAGCATTCCCTGTTCTCTGTCTGCCTACATTACATTGCATCGTCTATCTGTAATCTTTCAAGCCTCCTTCCTTTTTTTCATTGTCTCTGTTCATTAAATAACATTTACGTCATTCAGACTCCCCCCCCCCCCCCCCTTTCCTATCTGTACATATTGCATTGCATTGTCCGTTTCCACGATTCTTTCTTCATATACCAAAACGAATTACTGCCCACAGCCTCTCAACTCGGACACAGTATTTCTTTCAGGGGCTGGGAGGTAAGTTTCAGTTGAACTTTGACATAAAACAAACATAAGCCACACACGTTACCAGTGCTCATCACGTCGTCTCAAAACACAAACATCAGGGCCAGTATCCCGGAAGCGATGGAGAGTGATTTAGGCAGAGGAGGAGAGGGATAGAGGAGAAGATGGATAGAGGAGGAGAGGGATAGGCAGACGAGGAGAGGGATAGACAGAGAGAAGACGAGTGGTAGACAAAGAAGGACAACCCAGACCAACTGCTACTCACTCAGGTCCAACTGCCGCACCTCCCCCGAGAGTCTGTCCCGTCAAACCTGACGCTGAAGATCTGGCGAAGTCGGGGATCGGAGAGGTACAGTCTGCCCAACTCCGGGTCGTAGTCGAAGGAGGAAGGAGCGTAGAGTCGGCTGATGGGAACGGGGGTGAAGCTCTGGGTGTTGAGGTTCATACGGAACACCATGCCCTGAAGGCCCGTGTCCAGCAAGAAGATGATGTTGTCCTCTGGAGACACTGGAGGTAGGCAGAGGGTGGGATGAGGATTGAGGTCAAGAGGGTAAGAAGAAGAATCTGTACTTCAAGGAGTGATTGTTCCTAATGTAAATATTACTTCCACTGCACGTCTATAGTATACCGGCGCAACATTCGCACACCACACACACACACACACACACACACACACACACACACACACACACACACACACACACACACATATATATATATATATATATATATATATATGACAAATCTACAGCACACAATACCACACCACACAGCAGCACCACACTGCACCAAACTCCAGCACAGCACAATATACCACACCAATATCACAGCAAGCCCTACCCAAATCAAACCAAGCTGCAACACACGACATCATACTGAATCACACACCAAAACCACACTTTCATTATACCACGCCTAAATCAGACCATACCAAACCACATACATTACCCACACCACACCACACCACACCACACCACACCACACCACAACACACCACAACACAACACAACACAACACACCATACCATACCGCAACACACCACAACGCACCGCACCACACCACACCACACCACACCACACCACAACACAACACACCGTACCATACCACAACGCACCGCACCACACCAACTACACCACACTACACCACACCACACCACACCACATCACACCACTCCACACCACACCACAGGCTCACCGGAAGGGCAGATAACTGCAGCGTCCTCTCTGTGGTCACAGTCATGGATGCCCCAGTCGCTCTTGGGGCACTGGCTGAGGCTGACCTCTGACCCCGTGCAGTTGACCTCGTCCAGCCAGATCCGTCCGCCACTCTCGCCGCGAAGGCCCCGCCTGACACTGCCCCTGCCCCTGCCCTGGGAGAGAAAGACAGGAAGAGAGGAAGGAAGTTAGATAGAAGGAAAGAGTGAAAGAAAGGAAGATAGAAAAAGGAAAGAAAAGAAGAAAGAAAGAAAGAATAAATGAATGAATGAATGAATCAAAGGACAGTCTGCAAAAAGGAAAGAAAGAAAGGAGGAAAGAAAGAAGGAAAGAAAGACAGAAAGAAAGAAAGAGAAAAAAAAAGAAGGAAGAAGAAAAAAGAAGAAAGAAGGAGGAGGAGGTGGAGGTGGAGGAGGAGGAGGAGGAGAGAAGAAGAAGAAGAAGTAGTAGAAGAAGAAGAAGAATAACAACAACAATAAACAACAACAACAACAACAACAGCAACAGCAACAACAAGAATAATAAGATGATGATGATAGTGTAAGTGGTGGTGATGGTTTATGGTCGTTGTGATGGTATGTGATAATTTATGACAATAATCTGCGGTGACGGAGGTAGTGGTGGTAGTAGTTGTGGTGGGGTGGTGGGGAGGTGGTGATGCTGGTGGTAGCAATGGTGATGGTGGGTGAAGATGATGGCGTGATGGTTAATGTGAGGACAATGATAGTGCCAGTGGCGGTTTGTCATCATTGTGACGCTGACTGAAGCAAATGATGATGGCGGTAATGGTTGTTGTGGCTGTGGGGGTCATCTGATGATGGTGATGATGATGATGGTAATGTTGTTGTTGTGTTGTTGTTGTTGTTGTTGTTGTTGTTGTTTGATGATGATGATGGTGATGATGATGCTGATGATGGTGGTGGTGGTGGTGGTGGTGGTGGTGATGATGATGATGATGATATAATGATGATGATGATGATGATGATGATGATAAAGTGGTGACGTTGATGGTGGTACTGGTGGATGTAATGTGGGACTGGGGCATGGTTGGTAATGGTGTTAAAAATGTGGGGGTCATCATCTGCTGCTGTTGTTGCTGCTGCTGCTGCTGCTGCTGCTGCTGGTGATGATGATGATGATGATGATGATGATAAAGTGGTGACGTTGATGGTGGTGCCGCTGGCACTGGTACATGGTTGGTGATGGTGTTAAAGACGATCATGCTGCTGCTGATAGATGTAATGTCGGTGTCAATGGTGATGGTGATGATAGACGTGTTGAAATAGGAATGACGATTTTAGTGAGGTGGTGATAGTCGTGACGACAGCGATGACGACGACGATGATGATTACAATAATAGTGAGAGTGGTGGTACCATTGTTGAAGGTATTTATGATGGGAATGATGATGATGGTGGTGTTTTCGGAGATGGTGATAATGATAACCGATTCACTAACGCTGATGATTTTGAAGAGAAGAGTAGATAGTAAATAATCAATGAAAGAAAGACAGGAAGACTGACTGACTGACTGAATGAATGAAAGTGAATCATCTCCGTTCCCACGTTCGTGAAAGATGATGATGATGATGATGATGATGATGATGATGATGATGACGACGACGAAATGATGATGATGATGATGATGATGACAGCGCCGGAAGTGGCGGGTGTGTTTCTGGTATTGACGACGGTGTTGATGATGATAATGATGATAAAATGATGACGATGATGTTGATGATGATGTTGTGTTGATGACGATGATAATAATGATGATGATGATGATGTTGATGTTGATAACCTTGGTGACGGAGCTGATCATGCTGGTCCTCGTAAAGATGATGATTACGATATGATGATTACGATAAATCTAGGAATGAATGTTGTGGTAATGATAATGATGACAATGTGGTGATGGTGGCTTTGGCGGAACAAATCAAATCGAAACAAAACCAGCCACATCAAGAGAATCACCACCACACCCATCATCATCATCATCATCATCATCATCATCATCATCATCATCATCATCATCATCATCATCATCATCATCGTCATCATCACAAAACCATAAAAACAACAACAAACAATAAAGAGCAGCAGCAGCAACAACAACAACGAGAACAGCGAAAACAGCCACAATGATCACCAACAATAGTGAAATAAAACACATCAGTAGTAAACGGAACTGGAAGTGGCGGTACTCACACGTTGTATCCCAGCATTCTACAGATCACGGCAGCGTCCTTTCCGCTCCAGTGGTCGTCACAGATGGCTCCCCACTGGCTGTTGTGTAGTAGACCTCCACAGTGCCTTCATAGGCATTGCGGCCTCCCACTAGACGCACGTACACCTCCTGGCTGGCAGGAATGCCCTGAGTGGGCTCCACCTCTGCAAACATCGTTAGTTTTCAACACCCAGCAAGGTCCAGAGTTCAAACGTTTGGCACTCACCATGAAGAATGAACTTGGTTCCCCCCGCTGGTTAGATTTTACGCACCCATTTTTTTTTTTTTTTTTTTTTTTTTTTTTTTTTTTTTTTTAAACGAACACGTTGACTTCTTGTGTTTTACGGTAACCCTGTTTGTCATTCTGAATAAGATATACAGGTAGTTATGACCTCTATGATGACTTTTGTTGGTTTTTTTTTTTTTTTTCCTCACATACATCTCTTGAAGCTACAGCCTTCTGCTGCTTGCAAGTTCAGTGTCTTTATACAGTTATCTTCGGCAGTCAACCGGTGTGTTCTGTTTTGAAAAAGGCACGGGTATGAAAAATTCGACCACATGAGGAACTAAGTTATCTGTAAAAAAAAATTCTTCGTTCCCCCGTCGGAAATAAATGGTTGCTTCCTTTGAAAAGGAAGATTGTCATTACCTGCGTTAACGTATTTAGACGTTGATACAGTGCAGGGTCCTTGTAGTGGAAATGTTTGTCGTGTCTTGTTTCTGAATGAAGGATAGTGGATTAAAGAGATTGGAGCCAGCCCGCTTCTTCCACTTTCTCGGTCTTATCCCTCACCATCACCCCTCTTCAACCGAATGTCCCCAGGAGTTAATTTGAAATGGAATCATCTCTGTTTGGCTATATGCCATTTCTTTCGTCAATGTCTTTTTTTTTCTTTGTCTGTCTTTTTCCTTTTAAAATATTTCTTTTCTTCCTTGTTTCCTTTTTCTGAGAGCCACTCTCTTCTCTCTTCTGCTTTTTTCTCTTTACACTTTATTTAGCAAACAGACTGATCTGATTTAGTACACTTGGCTAGATAAATATGAATGATACATTGAAAGACTGTAAATACAAGAGAGAGAGAGAGAGAGAGAGAGAGAGAGAGAGAGAGAGAGAGAGAGAGAGGAGGCACACGTGCGCGCAGCAGACGCATGCAACACACCGGCACTTACCATTATCCATACACAAGTCCATGTTGCAGAGGTTGGTGCTGCAACATTTACTGCAAAGAGTTATGTCCCTTTTTGATCTGTTGGCAACAGGTGGCGTCTTAATGTTCCGCTTCCGGCCAACTATTGGAACTGTACCCGTGTGTCCCCAACTAGGTCACACGCCTGCAATAAGCGAGATGAAGTTCTACACACTATTTCGCTTCTAGTTAGCTGGAATCGCACTCGAATTTCCAACTAGGTTACATACTTATATTCAAGAAGATCAGATCAACATTTATTTGACCATCAATTGTGCAATTAAACTATGTAGTTTTCAGTATACAGAAATTTTACAAATATTTCAAACTAGTTAACACACTTACATTTAAGAGGAGTGACTGTCTGTTTTAACTTCTCATAGATGCACTTATTTGTTTACTTATTTAGTTTCGGTACATGTAGGGACAACTCTGACGTACCTGACTAGGTAAGACACTTGTATTTCGGGAGGAGAGATTATCTATATATTTTGCTTCCAGTGTAAAGGATTATGTTCAGTATCACTAACCAGATCACACTCCTGTACTTAGCCAGAGGAAGCGATTTCTTTTTATTTCTACATGCATTCTGCGTCCTCGTATATGAAATGCACGAGTTACAAGGATCATATCCACGTTCATATCCATCGATTTATTTGGATTGCTTCCACAAATAGAACTGTGCTCTGTTGCAAAATAAAATATTATGTTTCTGCATTTACAAATGTGGCTGCATTTCATTGTATTATTTATTTCCTTTTCGGTTAATAGCAACCACATTGTCTTACACTGGGTCACACACACCTGCATTCAGGAGACGCTTGCTTGGTTATTTGCCTATGTATTCGTGTATGCCTTTCGGTTCCGGTGTAAAGATGGAGAGAGTTAAGAGATGTACGATTTAAATGATTACCCGATTAACGCCTCCCCCCCCCCCCCCCCCCCCCTCTCCTGCGTTTGGCTGGGCTACAAACAGCATGAACTGATAAATCAATGAACAAATAAATCAATTATCTACGTATTTAGTTGTTTCAGGTCCTGTCAAATACTCCTGCAGACTGATCCTCGGGATGGTCAGACGCCTGCTTTACACCCCAACGCGTTGGGCTTCACCAGCTTTCGAACCATCCAGTCTATGATGTATCATCTCTTTGGTCACCGAAGATGAGACAGAAAACGAACAATGCTTGCACATACACTGCACCGCAAACATGTTTAGCGGTCAAAGAATGATGGAATGCATGCATTTCATGCCTTGATTTGAAAGAGGTATTCAGTCAGTTGATGCATAAAACGATACTAATTTGTCGCAGACTTTGAATAGTCTGGGAAGAGAACACTGAAGCTTGCTGGGTTCGTTTTAATCATTGGTTCATTTCCACTTCAGATTTTCCTATGCATTTAACGATTTTCTGCCAGGATATGTTCTGAAAGGATGCGGAGAGTATATCTCTGTCACATTATCCGTGACCACAATCTCATAGTATCATTTTCATCATCTTCATCCTCATTAACCACGAAAATGTTTGAAACCAAACGCTGAGGCCTTTCATGGCCTGTCCTCAAAACAGCCCCCTGCGTTGATTTCCCCTCCAAGTTCGGACCCCCATGAACTTTCGTGGCAAAGTCGAAGTAACCGGCGGGTTTATGGTGACTGTCGTTGGATGGACGTGGTGACGCATCCACGCAGGGTCCACGACTAAGAAACTATTGTCGTCCATAGGGGCTAAGCTGGTGGTGTCCTGAGTCTGTCAGATCGCAACAGGCACCACTGACCATCACTGAGACGATTCGGCAGCGGTGCAGCGTCCCCTCTGGTAGGTCGCATTATGACAACCTGACGTTGATTGCTTTATTTGGACAAACCTGAGAGTGGGCTGTATGTGAGGGAACCAGAATGAGCGATGTGGGAGTCATGTAACTGAGGGGCGTTGAAGATAACGAACAAGCAAACAAACAAACAAATAAACACCCATCCAGCCAAACAAACGAACGAGCGAACAAACAATGAAAAAAAACACACACACACACACACACATCACGGAAATGATGCACACTCACCATCTTCTTTTCACATCGGAAGGTGAAAGTCTCTTGAAGATTTCCTGTAATTTGTCTTTCTGTATAGCATACCTGAAAACACCGTTGTTAACTGGTTAGTTAGCAGGCTCGTGTGTGTGTGTGTGTGTGTGTGTGTGTGTGTGTGTGTGTGTGTGTGTGTGTGTGTGTGTGTGTGTGTGTGTGTGCGTGCGTGCGTGTGTGTGTGTGTGTGTGTGTGTGTGTGTGTGTGTGTGTGTGTGTGTGTGTGTGTGTGTGTGTGTTGTGTGTGTGTCTGTGTGTGTGTGTATGCTGAAAATACCTTTATCAACTAGTTTGTTCGCAGGTGTGTGTGTGTGTGTGTGTGTGTGTGTGTGTGTGTGTGTGTGTGTGTGTGTGTGTGTGTGTGTGTGTGTGTGTGTGTGTGTGTGTGTGTGTGTGTGGTGTGTGTGTGTGTGTGTGTGTGTGTGTGTGTGAGAGAGAGAGAGAGAGAGAGAGAGAGAGAGAGAGAGAGAGAGTGCAAACCTGTGGAAGGAACACACAGAGATAGAGAGAGAGAGAGAGAGAGAGAGAGAGAGAGGTGGGTGTGCAAACCTCAGATGAACACACAAAACAGGCTGTAAAGTAATTCATATTTGATGTATTATACAACACATACAACTAAATTTTCTACAAATGTGTCGCTGCAGACAGAAAAGCGCGCAACAACATTCCCGTGATGACAGTCGGCATACGAGAAAGAGACAAACAGAATACACATGAAACAGATGTCTGTAAAACTCACTTCATCTGCCGCGCACTCTTTCCTATCGCACCTCTCTGGATCAGTGGTGTGAGCACATTGATAGCACAGGACCGCCTCCAAAGCTGAACACAGTGAAACACATCTCGTCAAGAGCATAACTGCCTGCCCAAAAGAGGTTCTGTTTTCACACGCATGTTTGTTTGTCTGTCAGCAGGATTATGAAGAAAAATGATTGAACTGATTTTTACGAAACTTAGTGGAAAAATAGAATATGCCCAAATAACGGGCAGATTTCATTTTGGTGGGAATCTGTTGTGCCGATCCGTTTGATCTTGGCGAAAGCCTGTTAGCAGGATTACGGAGGGTATGTTTTAACACCCATTTCTTTGTTTGTTTCTTTGTTTCTTATGTCAGTGAAGTTTTTGGAGATACCGACTTTCATGAACCTTGGTAGAAAAAAGAAACACGCCTCAATGAAAGGCACATTTAATTTTGGTGGGAATCTGTGATGCTGCCTGGCGCTACAGAGCGAATCAAAGAAGTCTGTCTGCAAGATTACGGAGAAACAACCTGACCAATTTGAACGAAACTAGCTGGAAAGGTAAAGAAAAAAAAAAAGCCGTGGCCCGAAAACGAACCCAATCCATTTTGATGCGGATCCGGATCAGAGAATAGATCCAGGATCCGTTTGCCCTGCTAGTTACTATTCTCAATCAGGTTATGCTTTGACCCATGCTGCTTTGTCTGTCGGTGAGGAAGATAATGCAAAAAGTGCCAAGTGCCAAATTTGATAATGACAAAACTTCGTGGAAGGATGGAATATAGCTTAGGGAGAACCACTGACTTGGGGTGCGGATCCGTAGCTGTAACTGGATCAAAAGACAGCTCTGTGATCCGTTCAATAGGATTTTAACAAATTTTCGATGAACAATATAGAGACACTATTTACGAAAAAATACTTGCCTATGAAGTAATGTGTGTTCTGGAAATATTAAACCTAATTATTTTAACGTGGACATTTCATAATTTTCACGTCTTTGTGCAAAAGATGCATAGGAAGTAAGTCGCGTGGTGCGCGCGCGATCGAGAATGAGTGAGTGAGCGAGTGTGTGTGTGTGTGTGTGTGTGTGTGTGTGTGCGCGCGCGCGCGCGCGCGTGCGTGCTTGCGTGTGTGTGTGTGTGTGTGTGTATCTGGAGAGAGAGAGAGAGAGAGAGAGAGAGAGAGAGAGAGAGAGAGAGAGAGAGAGAGAGAGAGAGAGAGATTTACCATGTGGTAAGGAGAGACGATCGCCCACAATATCACCCACAGGGTTGTACCTGAATTGAACACACGCATGGCGGAAACATTTAGTAGCTCAATCGCTTTCTCTATCTTTCTCCAGGTCTTCCTAACCGTCTCTCTCTCTCTCTGTCTCTCTGTCTGTCTCTCTTTGTCTCTGTCTCTCTCTCTCTGTCTCTCTCTCTCTCTGTCTCTCTCTTATGCTAAAGCTAGTGCATACAAAATGACCTATAGTCAAACCTTTTTGCATTCACGAGCGAAAATACAAGGAAAATGTTGGACATTTTCTGTATGATCTACCAACAAATTTGATAATAGTGCACACCATTAATGTGCTTTGATGATGCATCCGCGTGTGTTTTTTTTTTATGCGGCCACGTGTGTTTTTATTATTCGTTTCGTCGATTTGACTTCTTCTCATAAAGGAGTACCCCAAGGCCCTATTATGTCCCCTTCTGCCAGGCCCCAGTCAGTAACCTTGCTCCGGGAATTCTACAGCCCAGCACATTTTCACCTTAGTGGCTTGTCATTGTTGCTAACATGGGCCTTGAAGTTTGACGTTAGGAATCAGTGGTAACCTTGCCAATCATTTTCACTAGTCCACGGTCTTTGTAACAGTTTTCTCTTTCTCTTGCCTGAAAATGGCTGAGAAGTGTACATACGAAGGAGTTGTGTTTTGTGTGATCTCTCAGTTGTTAAGCTAGCTCACTGAAAGGTTAAAGCATAGAGTATCTCGAATTGTTTCAGAAGTGTCAGTGACATGGACATTCTCTCAAAATGCATGCACTTCTTTTTGTTACACAAACGTGAGCGCGTACATTCGCTCGCTCCTACGCACAAATAACACACACACACACACACACACACACACACACACACACACACACACACACACACACACACACACACACACACACAAACGCGCACACACGCATGCGCATACACACACAAACGCACACGCACACACATGGGCCCGTGCCCATACATCGATACACACACATTTATACATTCACTACACACACAATAGAAATAAAAAAAAATGAAAAAAAAAAGCAGCAACAACAATGTTGTTAGGTAGGCACTCAAGGTCTGACCAGCACATTGGGCTAATGCGTAGGTCAGACATCTGCTAAGTCGTAGCCACGAGACCCTCTTCTTCAGTTCCCTCATTTTAGGTGTTAATTCATTTATCCATCAGCTTAAAATCATGCGTAATGTGGTCTCAGAACTTAGCAGATGTGGTGTAGCGTATATGGACTAGTCCGCACGCAGTGATGCCCCCTTGATGAAACTTAAACTGAAACTGTTGTGAATAGGTATAATAAAAACAGACAGACGCCCAAGAGTCAAACGAGCAGTCAATCGTTCAGGCAGGCAGGCAGCAGACAGACAGACAGACAGACATACAGACAAGCTATTCCCCACACGATCTATGCATACATCATATTGGTCCTCTTCATTTCTCATGACAGTGAGCAGTCAATTGAACCTGAAGACCAGGCGAAAACAAAGACAGAAAGACAGATACGGGGACGAACAAACGGACAAAAGACATATGCTTGAACTTTACTACCACAATTGACACTTTTAGCGAACAAGACACATGAACAAAAAAAAACAAACAAACAAAAAACAACAACAACAACAACAACAAAACGAAAGCCTATCACAGATACAAAAGCATCACCTGATGTTAGTTTGTCCGCCATGTGTGCCCAAGATGCCTCAGATGGCTCTGAACCAGGAAGACTCTTATCTCTGGGAAAACACACAGAGTACTGAGTCCGGGACGCTATATCCGTCAACAAAAGGTCAGAGACCTTGACCCTGGTATAAAGAAACGTTTAAAGGCTGTGTAATGGCAATAGTAGGCGATTTTGGTGTAATTGGGAGATGGACTGACCTGAATCTGTGAGTGATTTTCTACGCTTTTAAGGAAAAAAAACGGGTCCCCGCAGGCACACAAAGCGTGACGATTGTTAAAGTCACATCAACACCAACAGGCTTTTGAAAATAATCGTATTGTATTGTATTGTGTTGTATTGTATTGTGTTGTAATGTGTTGTATTGCACTGTCATGTATGGTGCTGTACAATATTGCAATATATTCTGTCGTGTTGTGTTGTATCGTAATGTATTGAATTGTAGTATTGTAATGTGTTGTAGCTTTTATCGTTTTGCAGTGTGTTGTAGTCTTGTGATGCATTGTGCTGTATTGTGTTTTGTTGTATGTATTGTATCGTGTTAAGTTGTATGGCGTTGTGTTGTTTGTCATTGTGTTGTGTTGTATTGCGTTGTATTGATTGTCTTCAGTTGTATTGTGTTATATTTGATTGCTGTATTGTATATGCATTGTATTGTATTATGTTCCATTCTATCATGTTGTATTGTATTATATTGTGTTGCATTGTATTGCGTTGTATTGTTCTATCCATATAATCTAATTGTCACAACAGACTTCTATGCGCAAAACTAGGGCGGATCTCTTACATACATGCATCTCTCTCTCTCTCTCTCTCTCTCTCTCTCTCTCTCTCTCTCTCTCTCTGTGTGTGTGTGTGTGTGTGTGTGTTGTGTGTGTGTGTGTGTGTGTGTGTGTGTGTGTGTGTGTGTGTGTGTGTGTGTGTGTGTGTGTGTGTGTGTGTGTGTGAACTGTATAAAAATGCTGTGTTATTTTTCAAATCACTGATTTTTATTTCGTTAGGATTTATCACACCCTTATCCCAATTAGAGCCGAGGCAATGGACGGGAGATTAAAATCGAACTAAGTTAGAGAGTAAGCGAGTAGATGACTACGAGAACGTGGATCTATATTCATATTCGCCCAATCAAACTGTGGTTGACATGGATAATATGAACATTGACCTGCATAATTTGAGTCTCTTGTTGCATATACAGTCGTCCGGAGAGGGCTGGTACCGTAAGCAGGTTTGCAAAAAAAAAAAAAAATTACCTTGCGGGAACATCTACCAGTGACGCCGGGGAATTTGAACCTTTAACTCTCACGAAGCCCAACCAAGCATATTGACCACTTACCCACCTTTCCCGGAACCACTTCGTTAGGAAACACCAACAAGCGCAACACACACACACACACACACACACACACACACACACACACACACACACACACACACACACAGAGAGAGAGGGAGAGAGAGAGAGAGAGAGAGAGAGAGAGAGAGAGAGAGAGAGAGAGAGAGAGAGAGAGAGAGAGAGAGAGACCGGAGACGGAAATACAAAAAATAGATTAGCTGATAGACGCAAATAAACAGCTAATAGTGAACAATCACAGGCAAAAAGATAAGAGACGAATAGACACACAGACAGAGAGCTAAAAGTGTCGTGGCGATCATCTATCAGTCTGATGAACGGTAGATAAAGCATGGCCTCGTTTCCTGCCTTTATTCTCCAAATCTGAAACCTTTAAAGGAGCTTTTCTCATCACAGCACGCCATGGCTGCCAGAACAAAGACGACAAGAACAACACCACCAGTACCACCACCTTCTTACGCCTGGAGTTCTGCAGGTAAACCAGAAGATTTGAAGAAAAACAATGGATGTCGTCGTTTCTGCTAAATAACTGGAACATCGTCCTTATCCAACTGTCCAGAGATACGACAGAAAAGCGAAACAAGGCGTGAAAAATACCAGCGGATCAGACCCTGACTTGTTCCCCATTGACTCACTATGAAGGGTACTAAACAATACTCTAAGCATACTTTAGTCTATACGTAAGCTTTGAAGAGCGAACATTTGTGTGGAAGAAGACAGTTATGAAGTTGAACATCGCCGAGGCTTTCCCCCTTATACGCCACTGATAAGCAACTCTGGTGTTAAAA
>JADBJO010003114.1:197500-210000 GCA_016801955.1 Conus betulinus
CAAAACAAAGGCGAGTGGATAAGAATGTTATGAAGATGTTGTACATATCAACAACAGGTATTTTGGAGTATACATTGGTGAAAACCAAACGTTCCCTTGCACACAGTTATCTACCTTAAAGGAACACGATAATTTTTTTTTTTTTTTAACGCAAACACATTTTCTTCTGAAGCAGAATGTAAATTAATTCATTGTGTGTTTAGACCAAAAATAGTTTCTAAAAACAAAACATCTTCTGCGAGCAGAATGATTAAGAATTACGTAGAAAAGTAGCTCCCTTCGGTTATTATTACAACGTATGTAACTTGGGAGGCAAAATTTAAAACTATGATAAAAAAAAAGAAGGACAACAGCAAAATCTTGCAAGGAAAACAACCATTACACTTTTTTTGTGTGTGACGATCCTGGATAATTGTGTCCAAAATTTGTGTCCAAGATTCTGGGATATGCACTACTAAATGTTACACTACGTACTAGAAATAGAAATAGTTTTAACAACTTCTCCATCTGTCCGTGGAATGTAATAATTGTTCAGACAATAAAAATACCGAAGAAGAAAGAAATACTAGCTGTTTCTATAACATATGATTGTTTAATATTAGGTTCAGTTAGGATACAAATGTATTCTCAAGACAAGTGCAATTGATGAAACTAATCTAATGTTTTAGGAGAATAAGCAAAATTCAATGTATTCATGGTAAAAAAGACATGTCTAGTGTCCCATCTACATTCGGTATACAATGACAACTCGGTAAATCCAATGACAGAAACTGTCATTAATTCTAGTCATAAACCGAACTCTGCATGTCTCTCCTTCACACTTGGCAGACGTCCAGCTTCCCTACTGCACCCCCATTGGCCAGGTCAACGAGTGAGGAAAATGTACGAGGGGATTTCAACCACGGCGTAACAGAAAGGGACACTTTTGATCTTCTGTCCATGGAGTAGACAGGCGAAGTGTCACACACCGATGGCGGCTTGTTAACGGAGACTTAGCCTGTCCAGAGTATGGTGCAGGACAGTCGATGTTCTGCGGCAGGGAATGGTCTGTAGACCAGGCCAGTCGAAAAACGTTCCGACAGGTTTCAGTTGTGCAATGTCCGTGCAGTTTACAAACTGCATCAAGCTCTGCCGTGGTGATGCATTCAATTCTCACACTTAACTCAAGTGAGGAAAAGTATCTATGAAGGGTTTAATAGTGCTGCTTCACTCTGAAAAGCTGTATATTTCATCTTCCCTGGAATACAAGTGTGTTGGCACGTTCAGTGAAAGTATAAAAGCAGTGCAAAATTGTACAAGTCTCTGCCCAAAGTGTCTTGGCTCTTCATTTGTACTCAGCAGCTTTGTGTTGTTTCCAAAGCCAGAGGGAAAGTGCAGAGAACCCTTGTGGCTCACTAGTCACGGCAACAAATAAAACAAAGATGAATGTACCAGCCTATATGTCGTAATCGCCACTACAGACGGTTTAATATGGATGATCTGGTTTTCGTTTCTTGGAAACAAAAGTATATCAATAATTTGTGATGCCACTGAAGAATACAGGTCATTCACAATTTGCAATTTCCGAAAGGAAAACGTGACACAGTGCTCACGGGAAATTCTTATTTCAAAATGACGTGGGTAAATGTAATTCATCGTCCATCTGGAGCATCTATATAGAATACAAGAATTCAGAAGTACTGCTCACATTCACGTAGAAATGGAGAAATAACAAATACCGCAATGAAAGAAAAACTTGCGCGAACGCACATGCTGATAACAAACAGAACTGCTCAGCGACGTAATCGAAACACACACACACACACACACACACACACACACACACACACACACACACACACACACACACACGTCGTGTCTCAACAAAGCAGAATTCAGCCCAATGTAGTCTGCATTATATGTCGGAGGACGAAAATTAGACGTGACGTAACCCAAAATTGAGAACAAATGTATCAGGTGTGTCCTCGGCCTTCTTCTTCTTCTTCTTGCATAGTTGCATAAACACACACACACACACACACACACACACACACACACACACACACACACACACACAAGCATACGAGTCGCGCGCGCGCACACACACACACACACACACACACACACACACACACACACACACACACACACACACACACACTCACACTCAACAGTATATGCACATTGTTTAGGTAGACATCCAGCCCGCTAAACAACATGGTCTGGGCATGAGTACACGAACATTAAAACAGAAGAACGCATTTATCATGTTGTTGACTGTTACATCTTTACATGTAAACGACACCACACGAAAGGTGCAGTCGGTAAAAACTGATTGGTTTTTTCACCCGGTATACTGTAACATCACAATGGAGCAATGATGTGATGATGTTGGTCATGACTGCTATGAATGTATGCATCCTTCGGATAAGTCGCCGTACTTTTCACTCTGTAAGGATTTCGAATGGAAGTTTTTTCTTCCCACCAAAGCAGCTAGGGCGTTATGATAAGTTCCAGCCTGTTTGTGATGAAATTAAGAATACCTGGAGGCCCTGCATAAATTAATCATTTTCAAAACGTCTGCACGGTCTTTTTTTTTTTTTTAGTTTTATCTTCAAAGTGATTCTTTCGAATATTAAAAAAACAACAACTTTTAACATGAATCTATCTTGGTGTTACTCATATTGTTTCATCATAACTGATGCTTTGACAAACATCTGTATTTCTTTTAGCTTAAGAATAAAATTTTTTTCCAGGTAACATTGCAACGTCCTTTTCTGTCACTACCATGCCGAACACTTCCACCCAGCTGACGGATTTGACAACCAGTGTAACATCCCATTCAACTAACCTGTCTGATTATTATCTATCCGATTGGAGAAAAAGGTCAGTTCCAGAGGGCTGCATCATGGTGCTATTCAGTCAGATGAATCGCTCACCTGGGAACGGTCCTGATCCGATCGTCAGCCTAGCAATGAGACGCTTGGTTCAGAAAATCAAAAACTGCATGCTTGTGTTACAGTTTCTGATGGAGGACCAGCTAACGTCATCAACATGGCGGTGTTTTACAAGCAGGGTCTGAAAGACCGTGTCGCCTTGTGTCTGTTTTTCCTGGCCCTCACTGACGGACTGTTTCTGACTTCCACAACAATTTTCCAAGCTGAAGAACTGTATAAACAATTCCTCTCAAGGCCAGGATTGGGTCCCCACTTTACGTTCGTGATAAACAATAAATTATTGGTAGTTTTAGGCATCTATTATGCTTCTCCTGTATTGTCTGCCATAATCGCCATTGAGAGATGTCTCTGTGTTTTCAATCCATTAAATTTTCAACGCTTGATGCGTACCAGGACAATGGCAGTTATCATTTTTGTTGTCTACATTTCAGTGTATTCACTTTCATTTGTCTTGTTTATCCGATATCGTATAGGATGTTTATTCGATCCCACGAACGGCATGCATATCATGGCAGCCATTGAAGGAGACTTCTACAAAGATAACAAAGACCTGATTAACTTCATGGAAGGCATAGTTTTTTGGTGTTGGTGTTCTTGGAGGGACGATGGTAGTGGTGACGATATCCACAGTTCTGACGATTGTGAAACTTGGTCAGATCAGGCAATGGAGATCAGAGACGTCTTCTTCCTTCTCATCACGTGACATAGCTCTGACCAGAATGCTTGTGAGTAGCTCCATCTTGTTCATCGTCTGTATGTCACCGTTTGCTCTTTTCAACATTGTTCGGCTCTCTTTTTCCCTGACGTGGACAACGGACAAAGCCAGCATAACTTATTTTTGTTGTAGATGGATTGGTGACATCATACTTTTGATGAAGCCTTGCTCCAGCATCTTTGTGTATTACATAATGGGTTCCCGCTATCGGCAAACGTTCTGGGCAGTCTTCGGGAGAAAAACACCAGAAGATGTCTCAAACGTGACGACAAAAAGTGGATAGAGGACACTTATTCTTAAATTAGATAACTTAAGGAAAAAAACAACAACGAATATATTTTGGTCGTGCATGGTAAATAACATCCATCCTTCTTTTACACACAGACACAGAAAGACCTCCTTTCCACCTCCACCCCCACCCCAGCTCATGATTTTGTCTTGAGACCCACGTTAGGTTTATCGACAACGAAAGTTGATTCTGAGCTTGATTCTGATCCGTGGACACATGGGTTTGACGTGGAGGGGAGGTGGATTATAGAATATCAAATTAAACAGTTGCTATAATACAGCAGAAGCTATGCACAATATGAATACGGACGTCATGACAGAACACACAGTGTACAGCACTGCAGCGCTACTGGAACTGAAACAACACGGATGAAACGAGGCTTCCTTGTTGGATCCATCGTCTCTTCTGCCTTCGTTTTAACGGTACAGTCTGATATGCATATGCATGAACAAACCATCACCTTTTGAAATGAATCTTAGTGACGTCACTGTGACGACACGAAACGAAAGACGTTCCCACTGACCGTTGGTTTATTTCTTCATTAATTTGAAATCAGTCACTGTACTCATTGACACCATAGCCTTTGAGAAATCTAGCGTTTCATGCATGGAGAATATTTCATGTCTATTGCCCCATCGCGGTCGATTCCATGTATTCGTGGCAAAGCAAGAGCAACAACAACAACAAAATCAGCATTAACAACAAAACTAGTTTGCTCTTCACACTTGTCAAAAGTTGCTTAAAACCGATTAAGTCGTGGGTGGAAAATGTTTACTCTTCTGGAAATTAGAATACTGCATCAGATGGAACATCTGTGAAGTCGCCATGGAATCTGCAGGGTTTTGTTTTGTTTTGTTTTGTTTTGATTTTGTGCGTCCGTCGTAGACAGCGATGGTCAAGGACATCATGAAGAACACCGTGTGACTTGTGTGGCTGATAGTCCCGATGTGGGCACGGAGGCTCTGCCAGAAAGTCGGGCAGTAGTGATCTGTGGGCACTGAAGACCAGGAGGGGGTGACCCTGTACTTTCGAAGCTCACGTTTCCTTTGGGTCCCCGCTGTGCCGTACTGATCATACAAAAGCAGGTCCTCTGCTGAAGCAACTTCACCGAGGCGGAGCGGTCTACCGCCGCTGTTTTCCAGGTATCTGGGTCAGTGTGAAGGCTCATTGGTAGGTCTTGAGCTTGTCCTTGAAGCGCTTATTGTGACCATCCCTCAACGCTTGCCTATATTCAGTTTGCCGTAGAGCAGCCTGTTAGGAACACACTTACCAGGTCTTTGTACAAGGTGGCCGGCGCATTTCACTTGTGGTCTTTTCAATACGGTGTGGATGCTTGGCAGGTAAGTTCGAAAGAGAACCACTGTGTCTGGAATGTTGTCTTTCCAAGTGATCTTCAACAGCTTTTTCACGCAATTCAGGTGTAAGCGATTTAAGATGTTTGGCGTGGCGCTTATGGACTTAACGTGTGTCACAAGCGTGTGATAGTGTGGACTGTGTAACTAACGTGTACACCTCTTGTCTGTCTGTCTGTCTGTCTGTCTGTCTGTCTCTCTCTCTCTCTCTCTCTCTCTCTCTCTCTCTCTCTCTCTCTCTCTCTCTCTCTCTCTCTCTCTCTCTCTCTCTCGGTCCTTTTCCTAAGTGGATGTAAAAACTTGGAAGGGAAAAGAGCGAGATGGGGGATCGACTCCAAATTAGACTTGTGCGTGCATCACGAATGTTGGTGTAAGTGTATAACAGTATATGTAAATATGCATGCGATTCTTCAATTTGCTCATTTGACTTTGTTCTCTTCACATGATTGTTTTGTTCCTAATGATTGACTGTTGGATTAGTTTTGTCTTCCATTTCGGGCTTGTTTTAATGTTTTAAATTTTTCTTAGGGTATGGTAAAAAAGTTCTTCAGCTCATCCGTTCACCCTCATTGAAATCCGTATTCGTCTTCGTATTCTCCTCCACACTGTCTCCAGCAGTCGCTCAGCAGCTAACATGACTCGGCAGCAAACCTTCATTTTTGTTGTTGTTTTGTTTTGTTTTGCTGTTATTGCTTTTCTCAGAGTGATTTCTGATTTATGCACATTGTTCCTGTGTCGCAGGTTAGCACAAGACCCTTGTCTTCTTGGCACTGATCGTGAGCACAAAACTGGTCGACAGCCGTTGAGAAATGGTTCATGCCTTGCTGTATCTGAGTCTCACAGGCAGCATTGAGATCGCGGTCATCAGACAGGAGGTTGCACGTAGTGACTCCTCTTCTGTCTTGGTTTTAGCCTCAAGCCTCAGTTAGTCGAAGGCTTGGTACTGGCCTCCAGCCTCCAGTTGCCGAGGAGTTTGACAATAGTTCTGAACCTAATCCTGATGCGGTTCTCATCACCAGAGAAAACGCCCGATGGCATGGCTGAGGACATCTTGACGAATGGTGTGGGAGCCACGGACAGCTTTGCAGACACCTTTTTTTTTTTTTTAATTTTTATTTTCTTTTTTCTTTTTGCTGGGAAAGCACGGGGGAGTCTCCATCGTCCCAGTAATCGAGCAAGTATGTCATTGTGGAACTGGCGTGCCGTGGTGATTACTCTGTCCCGGCGGCTAATCTTTAACGTGATCCTCCACGACTAATCGTGTTGACGGCCTTTGTCAAGTTCACGTTCTGCTCTTTGCAACACCCTGAAGCTGGCTGAACACCTCTCCACTTGATAGTTGACTTCCACGTGGTGACAGCCCTGATATGGTCCTTTGCGGTCGTCTGGGTTATAACTGACATTATCTTATCTTTGTCTTATCTTATCTTATCTTATCTTATCCTGAGCGCGTCCACCATAGTGCTGATGTCTAACGTCATACAAATGGCAGAACGGTGTAAACATATTTCGTGGTGACTGCTCTTCACATGGTATGCACTGTGAATCTCACCTTTTATGAGGGATGAAAATGTGTAACTGTGTAAAAGAAGTGGCCTTCTGACCATCCCAGTGACCATGTAAGCTTTTCCTTACTTCATGACTCAATGATATTTACTGACATCTAAGGCACATCCTCAGGTCGATGTCGCACCTGCAAATGTTGATATTAATCTGGAGCTGACGTGTTGCCAAAAATTTAACACTATAAACTGCCTCCAGATCAACCTCAATTCCTGTGGGACGATCGGCGAAGTCATCAATCCAGCGTGTCAATTCAAGGGGGACACTGGTGGTTTCCTTCACTATTGATGGCAAATAACATGGTGTGCCAGCTTAGTATGTCACTTTGTGTCATAAACGCTTGAACTGGCTTCTTGACAAAAGAAATACAGTATACATTTGTATATTACGCTCCTGCATAGATACACTATTTTCTGTATCTCTCTGTCTCTGTCTCTCTCTGTCTCTCTCTCTCTCTCTCTCTCTCTCTCTCTCTCTCTCTCTCTCACACACACACACACACACATACACACATACACACATATGCGCGCGCGTGTACACACACATGTACATGCACACGCGCGCCCTTTATTCTTTAATACTCACTATATGATATATAACTTCTCAAATATGTTTGAAGATAATTTGATTGCTACTTGCACATGTCACTGATCGATTTATATCGTTTAATCATTTCTGAAGAGCCAGATGCTCCACACACACACACACACACACACACACACACACACACACACACACACACACACACACACACACACGTTCACGCGCGAGCGCGGTGTCATGGTCACACACGCACCACAGGCGTGACCAACTGCACAGATACACATGCTGGCACAAATCATCAACGCACCGGGACAAGCTGATATCAGTTTATTGTGCAGTTTGATGGATACAGTAAACGTTGTGAACTGTGCAGTAAGATCTATGTAGGTGAGACATCTGGTACACTTGAGATGCACATCTCTGAACATCTGGCCTACATCCACCATCACCGACCCAAATCAGTCGTTCTGCACTTCAACCGTTCCCAACACTTCATCAATCACATCAAAGACCTGGCGCTTTGGCGATCACAGAGTGGCAATATTTCCGTGCACCATACAGGAATCCCGACGTATTGCCAGACTGAGGACCCTTTGCCCACTGTGACATCAACATCCACAACACCAGTCCACATAACAGTACTCTCCACAGATACACTACCATACTACTCATCAGTTACCTCATGTATATTTTACAGCTGCTTTCTCATTCCCGTTCCCATTTAAACACACACACACACACACACACACACACACACACACACACACACACACACACACACACACACACACCTTAGAGACTGTGGCGAGACACAAAAAAAATCATGGTTATCCACTACATCTGACTCCGTGTCCGGCTGTCTTGACACTGTCTTGCTGCTGGACTCAGATTGTTGTGGACGAGAGAGTGAGGTCGACGAATTGCGCAACTGCTCCTTACTTACACACAAAGTCACTGCGCAAGTCACTTCTTCTATCATCATCATCATCATCATCATCATCATCATCATCATCATCGTCGTCGTCGTCGTCGTCATCATCATCATCATCATCATCATCATCATCATCGTCATCATCATCATCATCATCATCATCATCATCATCATCATCATCATCATCGTCGTCGTCGTCGTCGTCATTATCGTCATTATCGTCATCATCATCATCATCATCCCAACCACCTCATCCCTATCTCTCATTCTTAAGTTCTGTGGCGATGGGCGAGCGACGAAGCGGTAGGTGTGGGTGCACTGGCAGCCTAAAACCTGCACACAGGCGGCTAAGGCCACACGGTCATTCTCTAATGAACTGGAGCAGTGGTGGAGATGGGCAGCGACCTGAGCGACTGAGCAGCCCTTTTTAGGATAGCACTGCTCACCTCCATAACATGACGGAGGTGCTAGAAAAGGTGTCCTAATTGCTTGCCCCATTCTTCTTCCTAGCCAGCCTACCGCAGCCGGAGGGGACCCTATAACAGCGGTGAAATTTAAAAAAAAAAAAAAAAAAAAAAAAAAGACGAGGATTGTTCCTCTCACCCTTGGCACATGGAATGTGCGCACCCTCCTGGATACAGATGATACAAACAGGCCTCAGGGGGAGAACAGCTCTAACTGGAAAAGAACTCGCCCGGTATAACATGGACATCGCAGCCTTGAGTGAGACTCGGCTTGCGGGACAGGGCGAACTTTGTGAAAGGGGCTCTGATAATTCCTTTTCTGAGCGGAAGAGGAAGTGAAGAGCAACGAGAGGCTGATGTCGACTCTGCAGTGAAGACAGCTCTTGTTGACAAGCTAGCTGGACCTCCAAAGGGAGTGAACGACAGACTGATGACAATGAAACTCCCTCTTTCATTTGCAAAGAAGCACCTGACATTAAATGTTGGTGCACAAGGACAAAACTGTTAAAGGCTGTCCCCACAAGAACGATATACACAACATTTTGGTGCGCAAAGACAGACCCATTAAATTTTGTCCCACAAGTAGATTTTGGCGCTTCCTGTTGGACGATCGGCGCCACATGTCGACCACAAGGGTTACAATGACGTTTCCTGTCCTACTGATTTAGAGAAGGATGGGTGTACCAGCCCACTGTGAAGTACATCTTGGCCGCTTGGATTTTGGCGTCTTGGCAACAAAAGTTCAACAATATCATTGAAAGTGCTCGCAGAAATACACCATCTATCTATCTATCTATCTATCTATCTATCTATCTATCTATCTATCTATCTATCTATCTATCTATCTGTCTGTCTGTCGTCTGTCTGTCTGTTTGTCTGTCTTCTTGTATGTCTGTCTGCCTGTCTGCTTCATATGATGACATATTATGGCTGGAATAGCTCAATTGACAGAGCGGCTCTCTGTTTATCTCCCTTCCTTCTAAAATCATCCTCAGAAAAAAAAATCCTTTGTAAGAATACACACTGTAAAATGGAAATTAAAGACTTCACATTAAAGATCTGCATATCAAACGCATAATTACATTGCTAGACATATAAACGGAACTGGACACCATGTCTTCATATTTGATTTACTACGTCTGTGTGTCTAACAAGATCAGACTCTCTTCCTCTCGCTCCTTGATGTTTGCCCACCACCCGTGCCTTTCATCCCCTCTGTCCCTCCGCCCCCACCCGCCCCCCCGCCCCGCCCCCCTCACCTCCACCTTACTGTCCCCTCTTCTCTTCAACCCCTTCTAATCACTGGGAAACTTTCTCACCACCACCTTACTCATTTTTGTCTGTCTGTGCTATTGTTCGTTTGGGTATCGGCAAGCTCAATGTGAACGGACCGGGGCTACTTGAACTTTGCTCCTACCACGACGTCTGTATCACGAACACCTTCCCACCCAAGGCACACCACAGAGCGTCCTGAAGGCACCCCAGACACCATCACTGGCATTAGCTAGATTTCGTGATCACCCGGGGACCTTTGCTCAACCACGTGCTCGTCACCCGCACCTACCACAGTGCCCACTCCCTGGTCGGCAGCAAGGTGCGTCTTTGGCCCAAGCGAATCCACCGCTCCAAGCAACAGGGACGTCCTCGAAGCAACAAACAGCCATGACGTCAGAGCTCGATCTGCACGAACGCTTCGCCAGAGCCATTGACGAGGCCCTAGAGGAATGCACGGCAGACTGCAGTTCAGCGCGGTGGAGACACATCCGCGATCCCAACTACCAATCCACCTCGGACACCTTTGGGAGGAGAGTGAGGAAGAATGACTGGTTCGAAACAGGAAACGTAGAGATGGAGCCTGCCATTGTTGTTAAGCAAGCCACACTCCTCAATCATAAGAGAGCCCCCCGCAAAGACATTGGATACACTCCGAAAAGCTCTCAACCTCACCCAGCGGACCGCCTGTAAATGCGCCAATGAGTACTGGCTGAACCTGTGCTAGGGCTTCCAGATCTCCGCTGACTGTGGCAGCATTCGCGCCACGTGCGAGGGCATTAAGAAAGCGTTCGGCCCTAGTGCCATCAAGACTGAAATCATCACCGACCGCAGCAAACAGATGGAGAGGTGGGTAGAGCACTACCAGAAACTGTACTCCAGGGAAAATTCAGTCACCCACACAGCCATCGAGAACACCACCCCCTGCCCGCCATGGAGGAGCTCGACGCTCCACCCACCATTGAGGACCTCAGTAAGGCATCGACTCGCTAGCCGGTGGTAAAACTCTACGTAACGACGGCATTCCACTAGAAGTCATCAAAGGCGGCAAGGAGAGTTCTCTCCTCAGTCACCTCCATGAGTTTCTGCAGCAGTGTTGGCAGGAAGGGACCAGGACATGCAAGATGCAAACATCATCACGCTATACAAAACAAAGGGGATCGCAGCGATTGCAACAACAATCGCGGAATACCCTCCTAAGCATTGTTGGCAAAGCTTTCTCCCGCGTCGTCCTCAACAGGCTGCAGCTACTCGCCGAACGAGTGTACCCAGAGGCACAGTGCGGCTTCAGAACTGCGAGGTCGACGATTGACATGATATTCTCCTTGGGGCAGCGAGCAGAGACGACCCTAGTTCATCGCCTTCATCGACCTGACAAAGGCATTCGACTCGGTCAGTGGTTCAGGCATGTTCACCCTACAACACCGGATGAGATGTTCCCCCCCGCCCCCCTCCCCAAGCTCCTGAAGATGATCACGTCATTCCATGACCACATGAATGGCACTGTCCACTAGGGCGGTTAATCTTCGGACCCCTTGCCAATCAAGAGCAGTGTCAAACAAGGGAGCATGCTTGCTCCGACACTCTTCGGCGTCTTCTTCTGCTGCTGCTGCGCTACACCTTCCGACAGTCTGAAGACAGCTTCTTCTTCCTCCACATTCTTCAACCTGGCATGCCTCCGAGCAACGACGAAGGTGCAGAAAGTCCTCATTAGAACTCTTTGCAAGTGCCCACACCGAGGAGGCGCTACAACGGCTCATCACCTGCGTCTCTGATGCCTTCACCGAGTTCGGCCTCACAATCAGCTTAACATCATGGGCCAAGACGTCACCCAGCACTCCCCACATCTTCATCGGCGATCACATCCTTGAAGTGGGTCGACGACTTTACTTACCTGGGCGCCACCATCTCCAGCAACCTCTCTTAATAGCCGAGCTGAACGTGCGATTGGCAAGGCAGCAACAGCGATGGCCCGTCTAGCGATGAGAGTCTGGGACAGTACCATGCTAACGTCAAACACCAAGATGAAAGTGTACAGAGCCTGTGTGCTGAGCACTCTTCTCTACGGAAGCAAACCATGGACCCTGTACTCTCGACAAGAACGCAGACTGACAGCTTTCCACTCGCACTGCCTCCTGGGCACCACTTGGCAGAACCACATTACCAGCTAGGACGTCCTGACACAGGTAGGGATACCTAGCATGTTCGCCATGCTGACACAGAAATGCCTGCGCTGGCTTGGCCATTCAGCCGCATGGATGACAGTTGCATCCCAAAGGACATGCTGTGTGGCAAGCTGGCTACAGGCTCCAGACCCACAGGACGGCCCGCCCTACGCGACAGGGATGTATACAAGTGCGATCTGAAGGCAAGCAGCCTTGACCCAGCAGACCTACAGACAGCTGGGTCAGCTGGTGGTCCACTATCAAGGCCCA
>JADBJO010003114.1:215000-217500 GCA_016801955.1 Conus betulinus
TAACAAGTTTAAACAGGAAAGGTTGTTTGAAATATTGATGTGGAATGAGTTGTTCTATGAGATCTGGGCAAATGAGTACAAAATGAAATTCATCTTCTCTTGACGCGCCACATAATGGACGAGGAAGATGACCATTCCTTGACCGTGTGTGGCGACAATGATGACCAGAGATGTCAGAAATAGCAAAAGCTAAATTTTATCGATGACGCTTCCATTCTACATGAATAGCCATTGACATGTAGCAAGGTATACCATGTTTCTGCGCGTCAATTATCTTTCTATAAAAAAGAAATCTGTCACTATTCTCGACGTGAAAGTCCCATAGTAGAGTGCTCGTGCTTTTAAAAAGCTAAAATGTTGAAACCATTCATTCACACTGATGAGAGTCAAAGACTACTTCCTTTATTTGGGAATTTTGTGCATGCACACCCAGATTCTTTCTAATCATTTAATAGAATTCAGTAAATCAGTTATCACTGCAGTGTTGAACTGTCATTATCTTCTCTTCAGCATGTTTTATTCTTACGTCTGGCTGTACAGTAAAAATCACAATCAGGCACAGAAAATCTATGACGAGATTTCATTAACAAGTTACGGACCTTTCTTTTACCAATGCGACATCCATTATCGTACCAGTCATCATCCTTTTACTGACGCCAATACGTGTTTGCTTTTCTATAGATTTTGCTACCATTGTTATACAATTTTGAAACATTTTAAAGACTCATTACTATAAATAATTATCAAATTAATTGCAGCTTCCATTTGAGGTTATAATTTATCAGAACAAAGTGAATCATAGAATAAATCAGCACACTCCTCATCCCATACAAACGTCTCAATCACCTAGACACGATTCCCTTCTTGTACACAAATTTGACCACCATTTCTTAAACTAATACGTACCTGCCATGACATGTCATTGCATTCGACTCTATCTGAAATGTTCAATTCACCGCTCCTAGAAATCTCAACTTATATATCGCACGGCATTACGAAATAATTCATAGCACTGCTTCCGTTCTCAAATACGTACATGTAGCGACCTTGAAGGTCGCCCTTGCACATACCATCAGAATGCACAAATGGAAGGTAATACACAAAGTGAGTAACATTTTTACTATAATTATTAAGTTCCCTGTCTTCAGAATTTCTGCTTACATCTAAAGGTTCACTCGCGTCCATATTATCAATATCAGATATAAGTCCGGAGAGCCATTTGCAGCTCTACTGTTTCAATCACCACAGAGGATCAAGTAAGTATTGTCACTATCAATAGAAAACTAACAATCCTTCAGAAAATCCTCCATTAAAGCGATTGTATTTTCAATATGAAAATGCACATAATAAGGCGAACCTTCAGGCGGAACACAAGCACATACATGTATCATGTGTTTCATTGTTCCAAACAAAGATCTGTCAATCAGAAGAGCACAAAACAAACTAGACTCAACATTTATCAATGTAACACATGGACACAATCATTCTTTACAAGGCAGATAACTCTACCAGAACGCCTACCAAAAGTTGTCAACTTTACCGCCGGTTTACACAACACAGTATATTCGTAAACAGACTGAAAAAACTTCAATGCGCTGCAGAAGAAGACCCCTCAAGAATAAGCAGAACGGGAGCAAGCCTGCTACAGCACCGTCCGTTCTCCGCTTTACACTTCAAATGGCGAAGAGCATGGTAATTTTCTGTTTGGCCCTCCTGTACATGAATGACAGGTTTGGCCCCTCTGTGCATGAATGACAGGAATGCCGGCAGAAAACCGCCACATGATGCCCTAAAATCCTCCACAGCAGAAGGCATGGTGCCATCAAAAAGCCCATGAACAATTCCTGAATCACACCTCGGCTCCAGTCTGTAGTATGCGGATAAACTCTACAGAGGATTAGATGGTGCGACTTGACACTGAAAGCACTCACTCATGCCCATGCCCATCCCCCTTCCCCCCCCCCCCCCCCCCCCCCCCCCCCCCTTATGCCCCCTATGCTCCCAGAGAGAGAGAGAGAGAGAGAGAGAGAGAGAGAGAGAGAGAGAGAGAATGAGAAGGATGATGTGTCCAAAGATTTTACGATCAATGTTTATTTATATGCATGAAAGATGACGTATTTTAGAACCAGCGCGAAAGCGGTTTTGAGGGTGCGTCAACACATCTTGAAAATGTTCTGTAAATCTAGACTGGGTCAACTGAACCGTCAAGGAAAAAGAGCAAACCGTAAAACCTAACCCTCACATCTGCGTATGTTTTTTCAGTAGCTAAGAGAACAGACAGTGAAGTGATGTATGTTCCAGTTGTTCATGTTGCCAGTTGATGTATTGTAGAACAGATGGGGTAAAAAAGGAAAATAAATAACAATAAGAACAGGGAGCACTTTACAATGGAAACGAAGAAATGCTGTCCGTGTGTCTGTCTGTCCGTCCGTCCGTCCGTAGTCAAAATGTGTTCCACTCGCTCCAGACAAAACTACTGGTCCGATCTTTGTGAAAATTT
>JADBJO010003114.1:220000-222500 GCA_016801955.1 Conus betulinus
TGGGATTTGAGGTAGATCAGTACTCTGTCATCCCCAACACCATTTTGTCTTCAAGCAGATGGTATGAAGACAATTGGGATACTTCCTCAGTCCAAACATTAACACTTCCTTGACTATGTCTATGTGCATCAGAAACAACTTCGAGACGTTGTAATCAGTGACGTGAATGGAAAGTGCCATTTTGGTTTTTGTTTGATGCAAATTCAGTCTTCACCTAACACACAAAGAGGCAGCCTACCTAAAACATTTCTGATCGGCAACCTCCAGTCAGCTGAAGTGCAAACTGACTAGAAAGGGAATTTTCAGTGGAGCTTTTAAGGTATTATTTGCCCCTCAGACTACTTTCGTCCTGTATATACCAACTTCTAGTGCAAGCTTCGAGAGATCCAGAATAATGATGGACCAGCATCGTAGTGAGAACTTAGTTCTGTGCAGACACTGGTGACTACAGGCGGTTGTATCAAGTCCTGAAAGCAGTGCACACACAGCCAATCCCACCAAGCATGGGTCCTTGGTCACAGCATGAATGGCCAGGTACTCCTCAAGGCACCCATTCTGAACCAACGATCGCAACATCTCCAGACTCTCTTCAAGGCAAACACGCATGATCAATGACTCAGCAATTTACCACATCCCACAACAGCCAGAGGAGACAGAACAGGACAAGATTTGAGCCCTACCAGTCACTGTCAAAGCCATAGAGCAGCTAAAAAGTGGCAGGACAGAAGGGCTCAAGGGAATCCAATTAAGATTTGGAAACATGGACGCCTAGCCTCGGAAGGTTACTCAAAGTCTGATCAGCGCTGGGCTAATGCATTAGTCAGACATCTGCTAAGATGTAGCTATAAGACCCTCTTCTTAAATTCTGCCACCTTAGTCATTAATCTCTTTTATCCATCAGCTTTAAATCATGCACAGTGTGGTGTCGAAACTTTAGCGGATGTGGTGTAGCGTTTATGGGCCAGACCGCAAACAGTGAGACCTCCGTGACTGAACTGGAATTGGAACTTATCATCACCACTTCTGACTTCTTGTGCGATTCTCTACCGGTGCTGCCTCTGTACCAGTGCTGCCTCTGTACCAGTGCTGCCTCCGTACCATCCTGAACATGCGAAGGAATGGTTTTGTCACCAAGGTTCAAATCCTCAAAGAAGTGGAAATTACAAACACCGATCTTGCTGTAAAAAAAGACAGCTTGCTGGGCTGGTCATGTCTTCAGAATGGAGGCTCATCGTCTGGGCTGGATAACAAACTGTCCACAGCCCAATCTACAAAGGGTCAGAACAAAAGATTAAGGACTCCTGGGAGAAATCCGTTGGTCCTTGTCGCATAGAACATCAACAGTTATTCACTCTAACTCTTGATCATGAAACATGGCAACACACCATATACAAGGCTATTCATTCTTTGACAAGATATGTAGAGTTGGTCTTGAGGACAGAAGGAGGAGGAGAGGGAACCGTGATACTGCCACACTAAATCCAGAACAGTCTTCACCATGTTGCCGCTGTATCTGAGATTACCAGCAATCCTGGACTCATTCAGATCTTTGTTCGCAAATTCGTCAGAGGTGTTGTGTGCGCGCGTGTGTGTGTGTGTGTGTGTGTGTGTGTGTGTGTGTGTGTGTGTGTGTGTGTGTGTGTGTAGTGTGTGTGTGTGTGTGTGTGTGTGTGTGTGTGTGTGTGTGTGTGTGAGAGAGAGAGAGAGAGAGAGAGAGAGAGAGAGAGAGAGACAGAGAGTATATATATATATATATATATATATATATATATATATATATGCCGGAGGGAGGGAGGGGGGGGGGGGGGGGGGGGAGGAGATGAGAGGGAAGGAGTGAACCGTTGGCTGAAACACTGGAAGGTCTGACAGACAAGTAGAGCACTGGCGACGTGAGTGATGATCCAGAGAGCTTCAGAAGCGAGTCGGCTGGGTCAGGACTGTGCTGACTGCCTCACATTCAGTGCAGGTCCAGCGTTCTGTGCTGATCAGCTGCGCACCACGTGAACAGCCAGATAAAGCAAGTCGGATACGACAACATGCCATTCTTCTTCTTCTGGACAGAAGCAACGAATAATTTCTGAAGAAAAATGTTTCTTAAGCAGCTTGATATTGGTCAACTTGCAGGAATATATGAGGGGATTTGGCTAGGGATTATCACTGTTAGCCACATTGCTCAAGTGCAGTGATGTTTTTCATCATTTGTGCATTCTGGAACTGAAACTGTAAATTATGGTCTGTTATAAAGAGTAAAATTCATCCAGTTTCACTGAAATAGTTAACTTTTTATCATGCATTCTGTCTGTCTGTCCGCCTGTCTCTCTGTCTGTCTGTCTGTCTCTCTCTCTCTCTCTCTCTCTCTCTCTCTCTCTCTCTCTCTCTCTCTCAAACACACACAAGTTCACTATTCTGCAACACACAAATGCATTTAACACATTGTTGACTATCATCTGTTTACAAACAAATGAAAACTGTTTTTTCAGGTACAGCAAATCTGAGAGTG
>JADBJO010003114.1:227500-230000 GCA_016801955.1 Conus betulinus
GACATTCATGAGTCGCTTGTTCATTGACTTCCAGTGCAGACGAATATCAATGATTCTTCAGAATGCACCTGACACACAACCCTGTCTAAATAATTCAGGGCGTCAGCTCAACAGGTGATGCCTTATATATTACATACATATACGAAAAAAAATAAACGAACACTTCTGTGTACACGTACGCGCACACAAAAAACACAATGCATACACTCAAACGCACAATCCCTTATACACACATGCAAACAAACACACAAACACGCATGCTCATGTTCGCACACACAAACACCCACACCAACACCCTCCTACCCATATATACACACACGCGCGCGCGCGTGTGTGTGTGTATGTGTGTGCGTGCGTGCCTGTGTGCGTGCGCGCGCGCGCGCGTGTGTGTGTGTGTGTCTGTGTGTGTGTGTGATAGTGATGGAATTGCCGACCATTCGTCAGTTATTGTGTCATGCTGTGCGATCTCAAGCGTGTGTTCAGCTGACTGGTTACCAGCGTCGAACGAGCTAGCCTAGTGTGTACTCTGCACTGTGTGCGAGTGGCCAGTGACGTGATAGTCAGCGCGAGAGGGGAGCGCGGCCTCCTCGCGGCGTGACACGGGGCAGGTGGAAAGGTAGGGGAAGAGAAGAAGTGAAAGAGAGGGTTGAAGTCCAGCAAGTCCAGGGGGGGGGGGGGGGGGGGGGGGGCGTGATTTTAATGTAGGTCTCAGCATTTTGTTTATACCATACTCAAACTTGGAGGTAAAGAATTAGCAAAACTATACAAGTATTACCATATTACCAAATCGTGTGTGTGTGTGTGTGTGTGGGGGGGGGGGGGGGGGGGGGGGGGGGGGGTATTCTTCAATTAACTGCATAACCTAGTGCAGAATAAACATGACAAATTTCTTTAAACAATGTCTGAATGTAACAAATCAACAGAAGACAACTCACGATCGAGTAATGGAACAGTATGATCACTGTGAGAATTCATAAAACTGTTTTGAAATGTTTTAGGAAACAAAATAACGTGACAAAAAAACAGGTACGCAAAATGTACTCATTATGGTGAGAGAAAAGAAATTCAGTTACATCACTTATAACGGCAAGAACACTAATATTATGCTGATATGATGATGATTGTATATACTATCATAACAATTGCAGTAAACATGAGTATACGTGATAAAGTTATCAAGGAGATAAGGACCACACCCTTACAAGCTATCTCTAAATGCTGTTGTATTAAATAATAACACATTGACAGCACACTACTGTCATAGTGGGGACCTGTTCACAAATAACACACTGACAGCACAATACTGTCATAGTGGGGATCTGTTCACAAATAACACACTGACAGCACACTACTGTCATTGTGGGGAACTTCCGTTTCCGTTAATGAATATTCATTATGCATAATTCCCCACAATGTAGGCGTGATACTGTTAGGTAAAATTTGTTGATATCGGTTCTCGAGTAGCATAAATGTAACCAAC
Source organism: Conus betulinus (assembly GCA_016801955.1). NCBI lineage: Eukaryota > Metazoa > Mollusca > Gastropoda > Neogastropoda > Conidae > Conus > Conus betulinus. Next base: position 228,981 of record JADBJO010003114.1, read on the forward strand.
AGACGCTCATTAAGTACTAAAACAATACAGCGAGTGAGAAATCGGGAAAACATTGACGCTATAGGCCTGTTTATAGGTTTCGAGCGATGACGTCACGTTTCTACTGAAGCGAACGGAAACCTCCCTGTTGGGAAGCCAATTTTTCGATGACGGCCAGCAGCAAAAGAGAACGTCAAGTACATTGACAAGTTAGATGGGGAGTGTAGATCTCGCTGTCGCCAAAAATAGGTGTGGTTGAATGGATTTGATCCATACGATTCCAGGGGAAAAGAGTGGGTCAAATGAATTCAATCTTATACCACCACTGAAGTTCCTTGGACTCGTGAGTAACCTTGTCTGTGGTGTAAGCGCATACACCTTGCAGCAGTTCGAGTGCTGCAAAAGCCGTGATGCACAGTTACAGTTTACTGATGGTTGGGTGCAGGAATTGTAAGTCTACAATCCCCCCCCCCCCCCCCATCCCCCGCCAACTGTGAACACTTGGTTGTCAGAGCATAGGCAGATTTTACAATGCCTTCTCTGTCAACTCTGTTAAAATGTGTCAGCGACTGCAACATTTCAATGCAATAATTCACTACATTGTCAAGAGTTGGAGAGTCTTCTCTTCGATTCAAAGGCATAGGTTTTTTTTTTGTTGTTGTGTTTGTTTCAATTTTGTAATTTATTTAGTGTGTGTGTGTGTGTGTGTGTGTGTGTGTGTGTGTGTGTGTGTGTGTGTGTGTGTGTGTGTGCATGCATTACAGCAGCAAAGAAACATGAGGGGATAAAATCATGATTCAGTCATTCAGGTTATCAGTTATGTGTTTGAAGCAGCATTCATGTGAAATGCTTGATAAGGGGATGCATGAATTAAATGTATTAATACTGGTCAGCATGGATTTGGTGACGGTGAAGATCTAGCCCACAAACAACAAACAAACATCCACTGATTATGCACCAGATCAATGCATCACACATCCACTAGGTTATGCTGTGTAGATGTAGGGCTGCGAATGTGCTCATATATTGTTTATTTCATAA
>JADBJO010003114.1:237500-247500 GCA_016801955.1 Conus betulinus
TGGATATTTTGTACAGGCCGTTTCTATTAAAATCATGAAGCATTTTAAAAGACAAAAGATGCACGACGGATGAGTGTGCGGGATTGAGGAGTACGGCAGATGGAGCGGAACTTCAGTTGGGGTAGTATCAAAACATTGAACAGCTACTAAAACAACAGGGATTAAAAGAAATAAACCCTTTTAAAGATACAGATGGATAGAATACTTCAGTAACCACTAGAACACCGCCATCCCTCCCCAAGACATACAAAGAAAAAAAAAGGAAACATTAATGAGATTGTCAGTTCAGTAAGCCAGGCTTCTAAATTATCTCTGTTGATGTCGTTGTACTCTACGCAGTTGGAACCCCCTATGCAATACAACGTAAACTGCAAATTTGCGTGGATGAGATCTGACAGTAGTTCAAAGAAATAGGTTTTCTTTTTTTCAGTCACGAAAACTCAGTGTATCCACTTTCACAACTTTCGACAGTACTTTGCTGAAGTTGATATTCATTCGGAAATCCACAGCTGTGAAAGAAGCCATTTTTGTTGTTGTTGTCTCGAACTAAAAGTCCAGTGGATTGAGGAGTACGGCAGATGGAGCGGAACTTCAGTTGGGGTAGTATCAAAACATTGAACAGCTACTAAAACAACAGGGATTAAAAGAAATAAACCCTTTTAAACAGATGGATAGAATACTTCAGTAACCACTAGAACACCGCCATCCCTCCCCAAGACATACAAAGAAAAAAAAGGAAACATTAATGAGATTGTCAGTTCAGTAAACCAGGCTTCTAAATTATCTCTGTTGATGTCGTTGTACTCTACGCAGTTGGAACCCCCTATGCAATACAACGTAAACTGCAAATTTGCGTGGATGAGATCTGACAGTAGTTCAAAGAAATAGGTTTCTTTTTTTCAGTCACGAAAACTCAGTGTATCCACTTTCACAACTTTCGACAGTACTTTGCTGAAGTTGATATTCATTCGGATAAATCCGTCATATCAGCTGTGAAAGAAGCCATTTTTGTTGTTGTTGTCTTCGATCAAGAACTGAACTTTAAAAGTCCAGTTCTTGAAAACTTCTTGTCAGAAAGCAACAATATTCTAAAAATTCAACACATCCGAACTGCGGAGTCCATAAAAAAGAAAACCCTATGCTCTATCTTTACAGGCGGCTCTGATGTACTCCACACTGGACGATTTTAGTATGTTGCCTAAAGTTTGCCAGACCCGCCTACCTGAAATTCTAGATTCCATCCACCATCAAGAGCTTCGACTCTGTCATAGTGCATTCCGCACCACCCCTTTGTATTATGGGGCATGAGAACCACCCCTCTCCAGCCGTCGGCTGAAACTCTCTTCGAACTTTGTTTAAGTCTCTCTTTTCTGAACACCCAAAACCTGCTTATGACCGTGTTCTTCACTCAAAGAAATTTAAAGATCTCCCAGTCCATTCTGTCCTTAGGATCTCGTATCCTTCTTCACAATTTGAACACTGTGGACAGACATTGGAGTCGTGTGTGATTCGTCCAAGTTTGCCTGACGACCCACTACACTTGTCTCACTCCGAAGATCTGCTTTCAATCTACCCTGATATCGCACAGACTCCCGCAGCTCTTTTAGCAGACACGTTTTTTTCCACCGAACTTTGTTTCACATTTCTATCCTTCCAAAGAATATCTATTGATGGTTCCAGATCTGAAGAGGGGTTGCCCTCTGCTGAGTGTTATGCCACTGTTCCTTCTCAGAGATGTTCTAAACACATTCCCTCTGCAGCTCCATCTACAACACTGAACTGAGAGCCTTGGTCCTGGTCCTTGAAATGATCACTAAATCAAAACGTAAAGATTTTGTCGATCTCTCACATTCCGTTTCTGCTTTAGATGTTTGACTGTAACCTTAAGCACCCTCAGCGCTGAAATTGTCTGAACTGTACATGTCTGAAATCTGGTGGATTTAACACAGTATTCACTTGGGTCCCCGGTCAAGTCAGCATTCAAGGCGATAACGTGGTTGATTAACTTTCCAAAAAAGAATTTCACAGTAGAGAGTTGAGCAGATTCTCTATACTCACACCGATATGAAACCCAAAGCTCAGGCATAAGTCAAAGACCTCCGGCAAGATTACAAACTCTGCTACAGCCCCCAGACCTGAAGGAGTTTTGCCGTGTTCAACGGATGGCCGTAAAGAAAAAACGGCTTGTGCCGTTTGTACACAGGACACTCCTTTTACACCCACTCTTATCTTTTCAAAGAAACTCTGTGCTGCATTCCATGTCATGTTCCATTCTCAATAAAACATGTTCTTATACGGTGTTAGATTTACATGATATCATACATAAACACTATACAGTAGACTCCATTAAAATCTTTTGAGGCGTCCCATCTGATGTCATTTTTGAGTTTCTCAAAGAAATCAACATTCTTCATTTGATATAAAATTTTACAAAGGAAATATTTTAAACTAAATTCCGGTGTGTTTTTAGAAAATCTACTTGAATGAGTCATGTGTGCATGTTTGTTTGTTGTTTGTTTTTTAATTCTGAGTTGACTTCAACGGGGTGACAGCCCTAATATGGGCCTTTGTGGTGGGATGGGCTAAAAGAAAGATTATCTAAGAGATTTTCTTAATTTCTCGCTGATATTGATGCAATCCGATTCGGTTTTCTACACATGGTCTGGTGATCTGTAGATCCTTTTTGATGGGATAACGCCCCCTTTGCTGACAAGTTTGTTCAGGACGATGGTTTCACAAGTTTCGTTCATACGGCCCAGACCATGTGTTTCCGTCACTTCCCTATGTCTACTGTTGTCCCTTCCGATCTTTAAGTTGAATTTTCCCGTGAGAATGTTGATGTCCCTTGTCAGATGTTGGTTTCAGATGTTCTGGAGTCTACTGTAAAAAAAAAAAAATTCACACCTCGGTTCCACACACTGCAGAAAAAAATATAGCGTTGTTTGCTTATTTCTTTAAAGAACAACGGAACTCCAAAGCATCACCATGCAACAAGTAAATCAACAGGTGAGTCACACACGGATAGATTAAAATGGCATGGGTCGGTTTACGTCGGTGATCAATCTTTCTCACCCTCTCACCTACCGGATCATCCTACGGATAGATTAAATGGCAGATGTGTCGTTTACTTCGTATACAGTAAAACAGGGAAAACCCGCTTATGATTCAGTGAATCAAAATGGTGTTTGGTTTGTTACCAAAGAGACAACGCAAAAGGCGAGTGCAATGATGAAAAACAAAGAATGAGTATAGTGCTCTTGACATCCAAACAAACAGAGAATGTATTGACACTGACCTGGGTGTCCTTGCCTATACTTTCTTTTTAGCGATCATTGGATCACTCAACAATGCCCCGATCTCTATTAGAATGATACTTAAGATGCACTTTTCAAACTCAAGTGTCAAAAACACAAATTATTCACATCACATGTATCACCACTTTCATCTCCTGACCATTCTTCTTCTTCGGTGATGCAAATGTCATTACAAGTATTCACCACATTCTTGCACCATCAAGACCAACGCAAGTCAGTACATGGAATAGTCGTACGTGATCACCGGAATCAGTTTGACATGTAGTTACTTTCTTTTGAATCAGTTTGACATCACCGGAATCAGTTGACTTTCTTTCTTGCAGTCACATCTCATCACACGAAAAGCGTTGAAGATGAAGGAGGGAACTGCATTAACGGTATAAAGAAGTTGAGTCAAAGACGATCTTCCATTCATGGTGCTGACGTGTTAGGTGTCATAGCAGTGTCAAATCGTTACTGACAGCTGGCCCTTTCGGACTGTAGAGCAAGACAGCCACTGTTCGGGGTCAGGAGCAGTCTGTTCTGCAGGTCAGTATCAAAATACCTGGCCAGATGTTGGTCATACAATGTGTGCTATGTCCACAGAGTCTCAAATGACCTTTCCCACGCACTATTCCTGCGACGCACTATACTTCCGCTGTTTACTCAGACGAGAAAACCGTTCGTGTAGGCTCCAGATTCCAGTTTAACTTGGAAAGGTTTGAATTCTCCCGTCGATGAACTTGTGTTGCAACATCCAGCAAAAGCATACAGGCCAGTAAAAACTGTACAAGGCTCTTGCTGAAAGTGCTTTTGATACTACTTGGCGTTTGTGTACAGGCTCTTGCAGCAGTTTTTGTGTTGTTTCCAAAGCCACTAAAAAAACAATACAGAGAACATCGCATTTCACTGGCACTGGCAACATACAAAAGAAGATGAATGTACCAGCCTATATGTCGTTTATTTGTCTGTACACGCTTTGAAAATAATTAATATGTTTTCTGTTTCTAGCAACAGAAGACCGATAATGATTTCCAATGCCAATGGAGAAACAGGGATCATTCTAAAAAAAAAAAAAAAAAACACCAACCGGGGACAAAAACTGAGTAAATAAATACTGACAATTACCTTTTCAAAATTACATGGAAATACGTCATTCAGAAAGAACTTGAAGCATCTAGATGCTACGCATGTTTTTGAAAATATCACACTTATTTATGTATGAGTGGAGGAACAAAAAAAATCACAGCAGCACATGACACGTGCGCGCTTATACATACTGAACAACTAGAACTGGTTAAAAATATTGATTTACTCGGCTTCAGACACACACACACACACACACACACACACACACACACACACACACACAGAGAGTTCATAACAGATCTTGACAAACCAGACAATGCAACCCAGTATGGGTTTAACTTCATGTCAGACGACGAAAAAGTGGACGTGGGCGTCAGCAAAGACTGACAGAAAGCAGGTGACGTGTACACTGAGATAGCAGCCCAGACACAACTTGGACCTAGACAGACACGACCTCAGACAAGAACACGTATAACTCATTCCAAAATGATCTCTGACATAAACTGTATCCTTTACAGTGCAGCAGGAAGTGCCCACTGACCAACCTTCTCTTGTAAGACATCGATGGCTACACTTTGGTGACTTTTGCTATACGAGACTAAAGTTATTTTATTTTCAGAAAACACCATGACATCACCTCCTATCAGCACCATGATGAATACTCCCTTTCAACAGACGGATTTGACGACCAACATGACCACAGAATCTACTACCCTGTCTGAACATTCTCCATCTGATGGAGGAAATGGGTCAGTTCCAGATGGCTGCATCGTGGCCTTTTTCAGCAAAAATGGCCCTCTCGCCCTGGAACAGTCCTGACGCTATCGTCAGTTTACAAACGAGACGTGTTCGGAAAATGAAAGACTGAATGATTTTGTTACAGTTTGTGATTGGAGGACCCGCTAACGTCATCAACATGGTGGTGTTTTACAAGCAGGGTCTGAAGGACCGTGTCATGTTGTGTCTGTTTTTCCTGGCCTTCACTGATGGACTGTTTCTGACTTTGTCGACAATGTTCCAGGCTGAAGAACTGTACAAACAGTTCCTTTCAAGGCAAGAAATAGGTCCTCAGTTTACTTTGGTGATCCTTAAACTGGCAGAAATAGGTCCTCCGTCTTTTGCTATAGTGTGATAGGCATAAACTGCTGGTTATTCTCATCTATTATGCTTCTTCTTGACTGCTATAATTTCTGTTGAAAGATGTCTCTGTGTGTTCAATCCGTTGAAATTTCAAAGCCTGATACGTACGAGGACAATGGCGCTTATTACCTTTGCGGTATATGTTTCAGTGTATTCACTTTCTTTTGTCCTGTTTCTTCTCCGATACTATGTTGGATGTCTGTATGATCCCGTATATGGTTTTAGCATTACGGCCCCTGTTGAGCAGATTCTACAAAGCTACCAAAGATCTCATTAAAGTTATGGAAGTTTAGTGTTTCGTGCTGGTGTTCTTGGAGGGACGATGGTAGTGGTGACGATATCCACAGTTCTGACGATCGTCAAACTTGGTCAGATCAGGCAATGGAGATCAGAGACGTCTTCTTCCTTCTCATCACGTGACATAGCTCTGACCAGAATGCTTGTGAGCAGCTCCATCTTGTTCATCGTCTGTGTGTCACCTTTTGCTCTTTTCAACATTGTTCGGCTCTTTTTCCCTGATGTGGACTATGGACAGAAGGAGCATAATTTATTTTTATGTTGTAGATGGATTGGTGACACGTTTCTCTTATTCAAGCCTTGCTCCAACATCTTTGTGTATTATAGGGATGGGTTCTCACTATCGGGAAAATTCTGGGCTCTCTTTGGGAAAAAAGTGAAAGATCATGGTACAGTCTTAAAGGCAGCGTCACATACAGAATAACAGGTATTGATCTTTAATTGAGAGAATATGAAATGCACTTGGGAGAAGTGTTTTATTAGTCCAGCATGTTCAATGGGTTTTCTTTTTCACAATTCACAAACAATATATATATATATATATATATATATATATATAGAGAGAGAGAGAGAGAGAGAGAGAGAGAGAGAGAGAGAGAGAGGGGCAGAGATAGAGATAAAGAGAGAAAGAGCTGTGTGTGTGCTGTGTGTGTGTGTGTGTGTGAGGGGGGGGGGGGGGGGGTATGTGTGTGTGCCTTACCTCTGTACACTTGCAGATCACATAGATCAGAGGTATTTATGCGTTAACAGATACGGGATGTTTGACTCAAGATGGGAACTTACAAGAGCACTGTTGTCATTATTTACTCCCGTTTTTATAGTCATACACTCAAGGGTACTGATGTGTGCGGGGGCGACGATGGTAGTGGTTGTGGTAAGAGCGCGCGCGCGCGCGCGCGCGCGCGCGCGCGTGTGTGTGTGTGTGTGTGTGTGTGTGTGTGCGCGCGCGCGAACATGCAGGCGCACGCGCGCCTGCAAACAACATTCCATCCACACAGGTACACCAGCCAGTGAGATTTTAATCTGACAGCAACTCAGATTTCCAGAAAGTTTTGATCGTCTCAGATTCTGTTTTAAATGGGATCTCCGAAAAAAGACGAGGTTTGGGTTATGAAATCACGTTATAAAGAGCCAGAAATAACGTAAGTCGAGAGTACACCAAAATTCTCCTAAATAACACATTGCAATGTCGGTGTGAACGAATAAAAAAAAAGGTAGTAAAAATTTAAAATAAAAAGAAACAAAGAAAGAAACCTCCCCTCCCCCAATTAAAAAAAAAAGAAGAAAAAACAAGAACCATCAGATAGTTTAGTCAGCCTCATGAAAGACATGAGAGAGAAATATCCCCAAACACACGTCATTAACGGCTAGGTCGCTCCACCCAGATTCACAGAACTGAACACAAGGTGTGAAATATTCAATGCCCACATCCTCCCCAGTCTTTTAGCGTTAAAACACACACACACACACACACACACACACACACACACACGTCCCTTTTGTTTCTCGTGAAAATGGGATCAACAAGATCCAGTCTATGTAGAACGACAACCGCCCATCTAAACGAGGTCTGTGCTTTTTGCAAGGAACCTAAGTCACCTCCTTCATCATCTGTTCTGGTCCAAGCGAAGACGACTTGTTCGACCTGTCCTCAGCAGACACCACGGGGATGAAGGATTCAGTCTGTGGCGACAGTACCGGCCCCACTGCAGTTTCATCCTTCAGTGTCGTGGCGTGACCTCTTCAACTGGTTTTCGTTGCCTGTCTTCTGTCATCTGCAGCAGTGGTTTTGACCACAGTTTCATCCGTTACTTGTGACATGTTTTTGTCTCCCGTGAAGCTAAACTCCAACATCACAAGACAAGCCCTTGAATGGAACCCTCAGGGCAAGAGAAAAGTGGGAAAACCAAGGCAGACATGGCGAAGGAGTACCGACGCATAAGTGAAGGCCGCCGGAATGACGTGGGCCGAGCTGACGAGGATTTTCCGAAATCGTATCCGCTGGAAGAGTGTGGTTGCGGACCTATGTTCCCCAGGGAATTCAGAGGACTAAGTTAAGTAAGTCAAGTAAGAAGCTAAACTCATCACTTTTTTCTGTTCTTTGTTTTTATCGTCTTGAATGTTATTCATCTTCCCTGAAAAAGACCCGATAGGTTTGTTCTTGCTTTTGGTGGCGCACAGCTTCTGCTCTTGTTCTCTTTGGTCTTTTTTTTTAACATGAGTTTGCGGTTTTCCCATATTGAAGTGCTCCTTTCCCTACAGTTTAAAGTTGAACTACTTGTAGTTTCCAAAAAGTTGTATTTTTTGTTTGTTGTCGTTATTGTTTGATTTATTTATGGCCAAAGAAAAAAAAGCACATTATAATGGAATTGTCGCTCGGTTTCAACAACTATCTCACATATTTCAGAGCATCTTGCGAACAATCCATTTACTGTTGTTATCCACTGGCCACTAAATTAAATTACCATAACTGGCAAGTTTTGTTGTACTCACCAATGTGTCGACAGACTGCGAAAGGAGAACAAGTCTCTGCGGCCATCTACAAACACAAACACACGTCTTATTGTCTTATGTCATCGCCAGTTTCAGACAATGCACCACATGTACATTTGTATGCAGGTAGTATGCTGGCGATTTCTACGAACATGCTCCTTTTTAGCACAGATGCTGATCCACAGCCAGTATGATGAATCACCCGACATTTACATTCCTCTGTGCGTTTACGAATGATGGGGTCTTTATAAAATCCAGTGGCCTGCTTTGAAAACAAAAGTTTGTAAAGCCTACAGGATTCAGTTCTTTATAGCATACATCCGCCTCATTGTTCATTCCCATGTTGTACAAGATGCAGATTTTTTTTTTATTAATTTATTAAGAATGCTAGGAAATATATGCTTGTTGCAGTACACGCCAACACACACTTGCATACACAAAAAGAACGAAAACCTCGCATTATATCGCCTGTTACACTGGCCTCAGCTAAATGCTTTCCGTACAAAATTCCTTACACACAAGAACTGAAGTATTAAATGCGGAGAAGTTGAAAGTTTTATAAATCAACATCGCTTTGGGTGTCCATATTTCACCGATGAAAATTCCAGTTTTCCACCACGGAAAGGAAGGTTCATGCCTCAAGTCTTGCATATGTGGTGAATACTTTGATAGCAGCCCAATGCACTCAGTAATGTTGTAAGCTTTGCTTGCACGGTCGTGGGTGATTCATGTTATGGCTGCTCCGAAAAAACCTTACTTGGAGGCACATACCAATCAGCAGGCATTTTTAGGAGCACTGTTCACACAGCTGTAAACGTTTCAGTTGAGGCTCAGTCCAGATCCCTTCAATCACGTTCGTTCCCACTCCTTTGCTCTTATGTCTTAGATTATAGAAATAGGGGGTGATAAGCATTCATATCTGCAGTGGTAGATAATTCTGCCAGACTAACAGTATGTGCTTGAGTGGGTGAATGGGGAATAATAAATGCTTCTCAAAATGAACCTTCAGCAAGCTTATAGTCTCTGAAGGAGGAGACAATCTCCAGTGTATATATATATATATATATATATATATATATATAAATGCTGAACAATTAAGTAGTGGGGGAAAACAAGTCCAGGTTAACATTCTTCCATCATTACAGTAATGATTTGGCAAAGATTTGAAATTGAGAGGGAAAAAAAATTAAGATGAAGTAAATAGGAAAATGTATATCATAAATATGAAAACCCTTTCACTAGCTGCATGAGGAAACTATCGCAATCTCTCTCGAAGGCAGATCTATATGTATCGCCTGCTCCGAGGCCTTTCGTCCGCTGAATCGGACTCATCAGTGAGACACAGCTGATTGTGTCTGTGCTCTTGGCGTCGGATAGAGACACACCACAGTCCATAATTCTGTGGTGTTCCGACCGCCAAGGGTTCGAAAAAGAATCTAACAGCACCCCCAAAGCAGCCAGCGAAAGGTAGTAGAATTAAAAACAAACAAAAGTGTGGAGAGGAAAAAAGTTGTTGAAAACTAAAAACACTACGCAAACAGTATAAAATGCAAGGGACAATCTTTGAGTCTATGCTTGGGGATCCATTATACATATGTGTGTGTGTGTGTGTGTGTGTGTGTGTGTGTGTGTGTGTGTGTGTGTACATACAAATATATATATTATATATATAATATATATATATATAT
>JADBJO010003114.1:252500-257500 GCA_016801955.1 Conus betulinus
CATATTACAAACCACGTCCTGGCTTCATATTACAAACTACGTCCTGGCTTCATATTACAAACTACGTCTGGCTACAAGATGGATACAAGTTTAATCTTTTTTTACATTTTTTACGTATGCATATGAGCATGTGTGCGAACGGGGCACACGCCTTATGCGTGTGCGCATGGGTATGTGTGTGTGTGTGTGCGCGTGCATGCGTGCGTGTGTGTGCGTGCGTGCGTGTATGTACATATATATATATATGTATACATTTGTATATCTATTTATCTATGTATCTATCTATGTATCTATCTATGTATCATATATATATATATATCTATCTATATATATATATGTGTGTGTGTGTGTGTGTGTGTGTGTGTGTGTGTGTGTGTGTGTGTGTGTGTGTGTGTGTGTGTGTGTGTGTTAGATGAACGTGTTTACATGTATGTTTGTGCATTTTATAAGTCCTAGAACGTCTGTTATCGTACAACTAAGATTCATTTCCTGTACAGCTGTTAAGTAAATGATATTGTTGAGGTCTTCAGTTAAAAAACGAAAGAAAATTTACGTACGTGTGTGTATTCTTTTCATTCACAAAATCCCTTTTTTTAGTTAAGAGTATAGCGGCACGCCCCTGGCGATCACATGGTGGACACATCCACTCAGCTGACGGGTTCGATGGCCAATACGACCATCCAGACTAACCTGTCTGATCATACTCCATCTTACTGGAGGAACTGGTCAGTTCCAGACGATTGCATTAGGGTCACACTCAGTAAACTAGACTTTCTACCTGGAAACAACCCTGATGGCATTGTCAGTGCAGACAACAGACGTACTGTTCATCAGATCAGAAACTGCATGTTTCTGCTGCTGCTCTTTCTGATTGGCACTCCAGCGAACATTATGAACATGGTGGTGTTTTACAAGCAGGGTCTGAAGGACCGTGTCACCTTGTGTCTGTTTTTCTTGGCTTTCAGTGATGGAATGTATCTGATCTTTAGCACGATATTCCAAGCGGAAGAACTGTACATGCAGTTCCTCTCAAGACGAGAGGTGAGCCCCTTCTTGACTTTCGTGATCAACAATAGGTTATTAGTTGTTTTAGGTATCTATTGCAGCTCTCCCATCCTGTCTGCCATCATTGCTGTTGAACGATGTCTCTGCGTTTTCAATCCGCTCAAATTTCAAAAACTGATACGCACTAGGGACAATGGCAGCTATTATCTTTGTGGTTTATGTCTCTGGGTACGGGATTTCATTCATTCTGTTTGTCCGATACCGTATTGGATGTCTGTATGATCCCACGTACGGTATTCGCGTTATGACATTTATTGAAGGAGAATTCTACAAAGCTAACAAAGATCTGATCAACTATATGGAAGGAGTGGTGATTGGTGTTGGTGTTCTTGGAGGGACAATGGTATTGGCGACAATATCCACAGTTCTGACGATAGTGAAACTTGGTCAGATCAGGCAATGGAGATCAGAAACGTCTTCTTCCTTCTCATCACGTGACATAGCTCTGACCAAGATGCTTGTGACCAGCTCCATCTTGTTCATCGTCTGTGTGTCACCCTATGCTCTCTTCAACGTCATTAGGTTGATCTTCCCTGAAGTGGACTATGGACAAAGAGAACATAACTTGTTTGTATGTTGCAGATGGATTTGTGACGTAATACTTTTTTGCTGAAGCCCTGCTCCAACATCTTTGTGTATTACACTATGGGTTCCCGTTATCGGGAAACATTCTGGGCAGTCTTCGGGAGAAAGAAGCAGCAACAAATAATACCAGAGAAAAAGAGAATAACAAATATTTGCTCTTGAGCGAGGCGACATAAAACAATCTGCTGAAGTGTCTTGGTCTGGCATTCTCAGTAATCTCCTTCCCCCTCCCTCTCGCCTTCACCCTCCCACCTCACACACCACACACACACACACACACACACACACACACACACACACACACACACACACACACGCGCGCGCGCGCGCACACACACACACACACACACACACACACACACACACACACACACACACAGGGAGAGAGAGAGAGAGAGAGTAGAATTGTAATCGGATGGAATTAAAAACAACAACGACAACGACGACGACAACAACAGCAACACATACACACATATACACCTCATACAGTTCACCTGGTTGGGGCATGTGGGAGAGGGGCGTCACAGAAAATCAAATAAACTACTTGTCATAATTCTACTGAACTTTTGAACAATAGGAACATGGACCCGATGACGCAGCACACTTTCACGGTATTCCGGCTCCTTGGGTCTGGGTAAAGCTTCCATCTTGGATTCATGATCTGTCATGCGCTCTCTCTAAGGTCGTATTCCGCTTTACATATAAATACGCGCACCTACAGAGGCACACACACACACGTGTGGTCCAGAACAGCCATGAAATATGAAAAATTGTGGTCCCACATGCTCTATATTCCACTTTTATTTACCCATCTTACAAAAACAAAAAAATATTAAACTCTTAATTCTTTTTAACACAATTTCAAGAACCCACACCCTCCTGGATACCAACTTTTCACAATTTCAAACGAATGCAAACCCTGTGGTACAAACACTCATGCATCACTGAAAGCAACCAACCAATTGTTCTGCTTGTACCCTGGCTTATGATTCATAATCAGTTTTTCTCCCGGTGCCCTGGCTGATTCTGAGTCAATACCAATGTCTGAAGACAGTTTACTGTATACTTCATTTTCATACCTCTCTCTCCTCAGTGGAAAAGAAGGGGTCTGCTGGTTGAGGCTGGTCTGGCATCAGGGTAGCATTACTGCAGAGTCCAGGACGAGCTTTCATGACTCCCTCAGCATCCTTCACCAAGTTGTCCCCGGCTTCACACCGACCTCCATCAGAACTGAAAACAAAAACACACCTTTATACCAATTTTAAAGAAACTGTACATGCATTTATTATTCCTTTGGCCATCCTTCTTGGTGCAGTAGTCAGCATCTCAGATTACAGACTGTGAGGTCTACAGTTTGAATCCCATCATGGCCAAGGGATTTTTTTTCCTGGACCAACCCCGCCCAGAGTGGGTGGCTATGAGCTCAATTGGGAAGACTGAAACCAACAAATCGAGCTTCATCTACCTAAAGGATGGGACTCTGTTAGTGTTGTTTTAATTCCATGACCAACACTGTAGATATCTGTAGTTCTCGGGCCTGGTTAATGCCAGGATAACACCTAATTAATGCCGGGCTATTTGAAAGAAAGTGTGAAATACAAACCTGTCACGTAGTCTCTCAGACCAAAAATAGAATTACTCAGCATAATCATTATCATTATGATTCGTTCATTACCATCAATCATTATCATCGATCTCATACCCATCATCATAGAAAATAAGAAACAGACTCAAATTCTGCGGCCTTGCATGCCCTGCTCTTGCTGACTTCAGTTTCAATTACCAATCCAGTTAATACCCTTGGTGTATTCAGGTCAAAGTCATGGTGATCAGTGTGTTTTTTGGGAGCTGTTGTTGGATGGTCATGGCGATTGTTGTCGTCAATAGGGGGATTAGTAGGTGGTGTCCTAGATTCCGCCGAAATCCACAATTTTGTTTCAGCAACAGTGCAGTGTCTTCACGGTTGGTGGCCTCCTGACCATCGAACAAAGATGTGCTTCACTTGGACAGCTGGTTTTGGATTCTATAACTTCAACAAGCTGGGATGTGAGTGTGTGTTGGGACTCGGAATGAGCGGTTTGTGAGCAACGCTTCTTCACAACCCAGCAAATGGGAAGGTAACAAATGTGACTCAAATGAGAAAGAATATGTATTTAACTTAATCACTGTAGTAAGCCTCCCGATCATGGCTGACCATGGATGAATCTTTCCAAGGTTTATGCGTGGACGGTTATGAGCCTAGGCATTGAAATGTGGAAGACAGGCTGTTGCCCATGCAACTTGTCCCATCTCAACCTCGCTGACGAATCCAAACGAACAGCAAGGTTACTACAGTGCTACTGTAATGTGATACGGACTCATATGAAAAACTCTCTCTCTCTCTCTCTCTCTCTCTCTCTCTCTCTCTCTCTCTCTCTCTCTCTCTCTCTCTCTTAGAT
This sequence comes from Conus betulinus, assembly GCA_016801955.1. Taxonomy (NCBI): domain Eukaryota; kingdom Metazoa; phylum Mollusca; class Gastropoda; order Neogastropoda; family Conidae; genus Conus; species Conus betulinus. The sequence continues at coordinate 256,589 of JADBJO010003114.1, forward strand.
CTGCCCCCATTTCCCAGAGATATATCCCGACAAGGAAAATCTCCAGTTTATCAATTCTCAGGGTCCACTAATCTCTTTGACCTTGACCGGTACACAAGTTTCTAATGCCCCATAAGCTGCTGCTTCTTATTTTTTCTCGATCGACAAATGGACAGGCCTATCTCCATGGTGAAGGCAGTGGTGTGCTGAACCTCCAGGTTGCCGTAGAGCTTTTAGGCCAGAGGCATGGGGTCAGGCCAGGTCCTCTTGTCTGAGCGCCTCGTACGGCAGGCAGCACTGGAGCAGATGTTCGGTTGTCTGGCTATTATTCCTGCATGGCCACTGTTCTGTGTGGCCAATGCGGATTTTGGTGTAGAGATGGTGGTTCAGACCATTGAAGCCAGTCCTGATCCTGAACTCTAGGACCTGCTCTCGTCTTGTCAGTTGGTAACCCAGCTCTGTCCTGTTGTAGCTTGGGTGTTCCTGCATCCACTTCTCCTGCTGCATGGCCTTGATGATGGTCTTGGCTTCAGAGCAGGATGTAATCCTGGCCAGCACCATATGCTAAACCAACTTCACACCATGTTTCAGCATCATGTGTCAACCAGTGCTTGAGATTTGGCTAAAATAGATTTCCAGTTATCAATTTCATACACCAAGATAAAGACTTTAACCTTAGAATTCAATGTTTGGATCTCTTTCCATTAAGGTGGCACACTAACACTCAAATTTAAAGCGATTCTATTGACCCATTTGGAAAATATACTTGGGACAGTCAGAAGAAGAAACAGTGATACTGATTTTCAGCAGCCATCATCCAGCAATCAACTTGACCTGAATCTTGACCTTAATAGGTACACACATTATTCGGAAGCACCATAAACCAAACCAACTTAATATCAAGCTTCAGCATCCTACATTGCCTGGTGCCCG
>JADBJO010003114.1:262500-265729 GCA_016801955.1 Conus betulinus
GGAAACTCTAAAATGTTCATTGTAGTTGTGTAACCAGGAAGCTGATTCCAATGTTCGCAGATGCAAGAACGACATACCACACTTTGACGCCCACCTTACTTTTCTTTAGACATCATCCTGACCAGTAAAAGCCGTCTGTTACTTTCTTTCTTTACTGCAGCGTCGTCACTCTGTACGCCGTTACGAACACAAGCATGCTGTGCATCATCTGTTGCAAGACGCACACACGGATCAGAACGTTTACAAAATGCTTTTAATAGTTTGAGGAACCATTAGCTTCCAGCAGCTTGGGTGAAAGTATTTTCACAACATGTCATTCCCCCACCCCACCCCACACTCTGTAACCACAGACCTAAGACAGACAGATGCTGTGGACTGGAATGGCTCAGTTCGTAGGGGGCCGGACTCGTGAACAAGGGTTGCAGGTTCGGACCTCTGCGGGGCCATTTCGGTACCGGGGGAATTAAGACTGGTTCTGACCCCCATTTCCTAAAAAGGTCCCTAGAATGAGACTATGAACCGACGATGCGTGCGTCAACGCACGTTTAAAATCTTGCACACACGTAAAATCCCATCACCAACGTTCGGAAGAGAAGGCCAGTTCGAGCCGTTGGTATGGATGACTCACACAGCATGCAGCGAAAGAATGAAAGAGTGAATGAAAAACTGAGTGACTGATATTCCACTGAAATGACTGAATATAGCGTCAACAGGCAGCTCTTTAGTAGGCTCTACCCAGGTATGTAGTCCTTTGTGTAATGAAAACAATGATCGTAAAGAGCTTAGAGCTTGGTCTCTAATTGAGGATAGCGCTGTATAAGTACTTTTAATGATAATGATAATGATAAAAAATAATGATGATAATAATGATGAAGTTGATGATGACGATGACGGCGGCGACGACGACGACGACGACGATGATGATGATGATGATGATGATGATGATGATGATGATGATGGTAATAACAAATAACAATAACAATAGCAACAATAATAACAATAACACTGATGTAATATGATATCCCCACCGACGCCTTGTGTATGGTGAAAAACCTGGTTAAAAAGAAAAAAGCGGGCACGCACACACACTTGCATAAAAAAACGATACTTTTATCAAACAAGTCTAATGAATCAGCAACCAAATGCAGCAAGCAAACCAACAACATAATTTCTAGATCCTTCTGCCCAAGTTCAGATCGACTCTATAGTACCAGTATCTGTGAATGATCTTGAGGTTTTTTTAAGTGCAGCAGCTACATATTATTTGTATGAACCCACTCAATAATGCTTATACACGGGAAGCTTGATATGTTTATAGGAAAGCATTCATATTACAAACCACGTCCTGGCTTCATATTACAAACTACGTCATGGCTTCATATTACAAACTACGTCCTGGCTTCATATTACAAACCACGTCCTGGCTTCATATCAAATCACGTCCTGGCTTCATATTACAAACTACGTCCTGGCTTCATATTACAAACTACGTCCTGGCTACAAGATGGATACAAGTTTAAATCTTTTTTTTACATTTGTGTACGTATGCATATGAGCATGTGTGCGAACGGGCACACGCCTTATGTGTGTGCGCATGGGTATGTGTGTGTGTGTGTGCGTGCATGCGTGCGTGTGTGCGTGCGTGCGTGTATGTACATATATATACATATATGTATATATATTTGTATATCTATTTTCTCTCTCTCTCTCTCTCTCTCTCTCTCTCTCTATATATATATATATATATATATATATATATACGTATATATATATATATATATATATATATAGAGAGAGAGAGAGAGAGAGAGAGAGAGAGAGATAGAGATAGATAAATATATATATATATATATATATATATATATATATATATATATATATATATATATATATATATACATATATATGATTACCGAAGAAGCTTTTTAAGCGAAAATTTTATTGGAGAATATACAATTTAAAATGAAAAACTCTACTTCTGTGTTTTTTTTTATTTTACTCCAAGTTTTTACCCCAGAAGTATATTTGGGAGGAGTGGTGTCCAGCAATTTATTTGGACTGAATATTGATAAAAACTCAGTAAACTAGACTTTCTACCTGGAAACAACCCTGATGGCATTGTCAGTGCAGACAAGAAACGTACTGTTCATCAGATCAGAAACTGCATGTTTCTGCTGCTCTTTCTGATTGGCACTCCAGCGAACATCATCAACATGGTGGTGTTTTACAAGCAGGGTCTGAAGGACCGTGTCACCTTGTGTCTGTTTTTCTTGGCTTTCAGTGATGGAATGTATCTGATCTTTAGCACGATATTCCAAGCGGAAGAACTGTATATGCAGTTCCTCTCAAGACGAGAGGTGAGCCCCTTCTTGACTTTTGTGATCAACAATAGGTTATTAGTTGTTTTAGGTATCTATTGCAGCTCTCCCATCCTGTCTGCCATCATTGCAGTTGAACGATGTCTCTGCGTTTTCAATCCGCTCAAATTTCAAAACCTGATACGCACTAGGACAATGGCAGCTATTATCTTTGTGGTTTATGTCTCAGTGTACGGCATTTCATTCATCTGTTTGTCCGATACCGTATTGGATGTCTGTATGATCCCACGTACGGTATTCGCGTTATGGCATTTATTGAAGGAGAATTCTACAAAGCTAACAAAGATCTGATCAACTATATGGAAGGCGTGGTGATTGGTATTGGTGTTCTTGGAGGGACGATGGTATTGGGCGACAATATCCGTAGTTCTGACGATAGTGAAACTTGGTCAGATCAGGCAATGGAGATCAGAAACGTCTTCTTCCTTCCTTCTCATCACGTGACATAGCTCTGACCAAGATGCTTGTAAACAGCTCCATCTTGTTCATCGTCTGTGTGTCACCCTATGCTCTCTTCAACGTCATTAGGTTGATATTCCCTGAAGTGGACTATGGACGAAGAGAACATAACTTGTTTCTATGTTGTAGACTGATTTGTGACGTAATACTTTTGCTGAAGCCCTGCTCCAACATCTTTGTGTATTACACTATGGGTTCCCGCTATCGGGAAACATTCTGGGCAGTCTTCGGGAGAAAGAAGCAGCAACAAATAATACCAGAGAAAAAGAGAATAACAGATATTTGTTCTTGAACGAGGCGACATAAATGAATCTATTGAAGTGTCTTGGTCTGGCATTCTCAGTAATCTCCTTCCCCCTCCCTTTCGCCTTCGAAGCTTCCAATTGGATTCA
>JADBJO010003115.1:0-5000 GCA_016801955.1 Conus betulinus
TCTTACCTACTTAAGCTAATCTGTTCCGATTTTTATTAAGTTTTTCTTCTCTTGTTCTCTTGTCATAGAACAATAATTCGGTTAACAAGATACATCATGTGAACAACATTTATAGTATTTTACAAACTTCCTTATCAAAACGTACACGTTTTTCCATTTGCAACACCATAAGAAAAAAAGGGTCGCTACGAAACGCATCGAACACCGCATCGAACGGAAAGAATGCTAAAGCCTGTAAAATGAGGACACAATCATATGAAAAAAGACACTAATCCCTCAAAAACAATGAAAAGAACGCTAAACGATACTAAATCTATGAAAGGGAGAACATTGCTGACTATTTGACGGACGACACCCTATGTGTTGCAAATGGAAAACGTGTACGTTTTGATAAAGAAGTTCGTAAAATACTATAAATGTTGTTCACATGATATATCTTGTGTTTTTGTTCAGGTCGCTATGAACAAAACGGACCGGGAATATGCATATGTGTCTGTACAGTATTTACTGCTGTGTTCGTCAACCTGGCGTGACCTCGACGTTAAACACCATTCAGCTTCTTTTCATTTGATCCTAATGAGAATATGACTGTTCTAGATTAAGCTAATTGTCTTCACTTAGTAAGCTAAATGTCTTCTTGTGTTACCTTGTCATCTTGCTGCTGTGTAGCCCTGGACAGGTTGTCTTCTGGTCTGCCGTCACACCCGAGTTCTCACGGAAGAATGGGGTATTCTCTGGGTGTCCACAGGGCACCTGGCGCACCACCGACCCATCCGGCTTAAGACCTATACCTCAACTCAGCATGGTACAGCCAGCGTCAGCACTATCTTCGCACAGCTGTTCGATTCTTCTCTCTGCGGCAGATGGGAAGCACACACACACACACACACGCACACACACACACACACACACACACACACACACACACACACACACACACACACACACACACACACACACTAATATCACACATTGTCTAATATCACGAATAGTGGACAGACGTTAAATAAAGGACACACACACACGCGCACACACACACACACACACACACACACACACACACACACACGCGCGCGCGCGCGCGCACGCACGCCACACACACACACACAAACACATGCGCGCACGTACGCACACACATGCATCCCTAACAATAAAAACCTACGAAATGAGGCACTGAACAATGGGAAACAATGACATTCTAAAATCTCATGAACTGAATCTATGTCCTACACAGAACAGCCGTTTGAAATACAGAACGAAAATATTTAAAAGATTGCTCTAGACCCAACTCCAGTATGTCACTGGCCCTACCAAAAAGTCACTGCATGTGATGACAGAGGGCGGTGCACCCTGTAGGATAAAAACGCTAAAACGTTTTAAGAGAGAATAATAAACTGTAACGCTGGAGACCAAAAACCCTAAAACAAAAGGAAACATTCAACTACACGAAAAGAGGATCCAGAGCCCTGTGAAAAGAGGACACTAAACAATAGAAAGGACATTAAACGCTGCGAAAAAAAACTATACTCTATGCAAGGACGATACCATACCCCCAGAAAAAGAACACTGAACTGTATGAAAGGAGGATATTACATTCAACAAAAATGCAACATCAAGCCATATGAACAAAGGACAATAAATCAAAGGGAAGACAAATTCCCTATAAAAAGATGACTCCAATCTGACAAATGGCAAAAGATAAGTTCTACGAAAAGTGGACACTAAACTGTATGAAAGGACACAAAACCCTCTGAAAGGAAATGCTAAACCAGATGGAAAAGCCTACACTAAAGTCAGTGAAAAAAGAGAGGTAAACCTGAAAGGGCGACACTACCCCTTAAAATGACAGTAAATCCCATGAGAAAACTCTAAGGTCATGAAGACACGACACGTTGAAAGGAAAACAACACTGTGTGAAAGAGGAGATAAAATGAAAAAAAGAAACCAACCACTGTAGAAGAACACGAAACTGTGGACGAAGGAGTGGGGGTGGGATGGGGGGGGTGGGGGGGGGGGGAGACTCTAAACCCCGTAGAAAAAAACACAAAACTCTGTGGAGGAGGGTGGCGGTGGGTCAGACATCGAACTTTATGTGAAGAGGACACGAAACCCTCTGGGAGGAAAGAGAGATAGCGAACCTTCTAGAAAGACAGCAAAAACACTGGAAGGGGGGGGTGTGGTGTGGAGAAGACAGCTAGCCTTCTAAAAAAAAAAAAAAAAAAAAAAACGAAATCAGAATTCAGGAGGGGGGGGTAGCGGGGACTGGGACCCAAAAACTGTAGGAAAAAAAAATCGAAACCCTGGAGATGCGGGGGACCCGTGGGAAAGACGATGAATCTTAAGAGGTCTCAAAAGAGGCGGGGGGGGGGGGGGGGGGGGGGGGGGGGGGGGGGGGGGGAATAGAGCTAACCTTATAAAAGAAAGGAATCGAAATACCCGAACTTTGTACAAAACAGAACTACAAAGCTGGAGGTGTGGGAGGGTGGAGTGAGAAATACAGAGCCTTGCAGAAATAAGACTCAAAACCCTTGAGGGGTGGGGGGGTGGGGGTGCAGTAGAGAAAACCATGCCTATTAGAAAAAGATAAGTAAATCCGGGGTTGGAGGAGGGGGGGGGGGGGGGGGGGGGCGGGAGAATGTAGGAGGACGCAACGAACCTCGTAAAAAAAAAGGAAAGGAAACCCCAGACGGTGGAGGGCAGGGAGAGAGACATGGAATCTTTACAGAAAGGACTCGAAACCTAGAGTGGACGAAAGAGGAAGGACGCTAAACCTCAACAGAAAAAAAACGAACCCGAACCTGACAGAAAAAAAAGAGTATGAAATCTTGTGGAGTGGGGTAGAGAGACTCCGAACCTTTTCGATAGAAGACACAAACCTCCCGTCCCCCCCCCCCCCACCCATCCCCACCCGGGGGGGAGGGGGCAGGATTGGAAGCTTGCCGAAACTCATAAAAGACACAAAACCCTCGTGGCGGGGGGGAAAGAAATGTACTGAACAGTATAGAAAGAGGGCACGGAATCTTTTAGGGAAAACAAATACCAAACTGAAGAAAGAAGTTACGAAGCCCGGGGAGAGAAGGGGGTAGGGAGGTGTCGGGTTAAGGGGGACACCTAAGTTTAGTTGAAAGAGATCTCGAAACCCAAGAAGGGGGGGTAGTGGGTGGAGATGGGGGGGGGGGGGGGGGGGGGGGGGGGGGGGGGGGGGGGGGGGAGAGGGTTTACACCGAACCTAATAGAAAGATACGAAACCCGGAGGATGATTGCAACACATATAAACTCTTATGTAAAGACACGAATCCCCTGGAGGGGGGGGGGGAGTGGGGCGGGGGGAGGAAGAACACTGAACCTCAAGAAAAAAGACACAAAAGTTTATGCTGGCAAAACAGTACCGTACCGAACATTGTAGGACACAACATTCTGGAGTGGTGAGACGCTGAAAATTTGTAGAAAGAAGTCTGAAAACTGGGGGGGGGGGGGGGGGGGGGGGGGTTAAGTGGGGAGACTCCAAGCCTCGTAGTAAAAAAAAGACACGAAACACTGTTGGATGGGGTGTGTGAGTAAGGGGGGGGGGGGGGGGGGGGGGGGCGGAGGCAACCACTGTCTTTGAGAGTAAGGACACAAAACACTGGTATGGGTGGAGAAGAAGAAACACCTGAGGTCTTACAGGACAAGAAGGTATGTGACGGAGGGAAATGACACCGAGCTTCCGAACTTCACGGGAAGAGGGACACAGTATCTCCCGGGGGGGGATGGTGGTTGTGGTGGAGGGAAAAGATGCACCCAAACATTATAAAAAGACAATACAAAACCGCAATGGCAGGGGTGAAACAGACACTGAACCTTATAGAAAGAGACACAAAATCCTAAGAGTGGAAAAAGACAGACCAAACATTACAGGAGGCGGCGCTAAACCCCGAGGAACACAAAATCCTGTCGCAGAGAAAAGAGAACTTCATGGAAAGAGGATAAGAAACCACGTGGGGCTAGGGGGTGGGGTGAGAGACAGATTCTTATAGAAAGCTAACACGAACGTTGGGGAAGGGGGGGGGGGTGGGGGTGGGCGCTGGAAAGAAAAGACACCAAACCTTATAGAGGACACGAAACCCTGAAGGAGAGAGAGCGGGGGGGGGGGGGGGGGGGGGGGGGGGGGCGCAGGGAAGTGGAGTGGGAGGAACACGAAACCTTTACGAGAGAAAAAGACACCGAAATTTAAAAGGGAACACAAAACCCTGGGGGGAGAAGAAAGAAAGAGACACCTAACCATGTAGAAAGTGGACACAAAACCCTCTAGGTGGCGGAAAAAAGAAACACTGACCTTTATCGAAAGACTAGAAACCATGTGGACAGGAGCGGAAAACAGACAACAAACCTAGAAGAAAAATGACACGAAACCCTGGGAAGCGAGGAACGTGTACGTGTGTGTGTGTGTGTGTGTGTGTGTGTGTGTGTGTGTGTGTGTGTGTGTGTGTGTGTGTGGGGGGGGAGGGGGGGACAGAGACGCGAAAGACGCATAGAAGAAAGAGCACATGCAATTCTGGTCGGGTAAAGAGACTGAACCTTATAGAAAATAAGAGAGCCAGTGGTGGGTGGGTGGTTGCGACAGCGAATTTTACAGAACAAGACACGACACCCTGCAGGGGATAGACAGGTGTGGAAGACACACCAATTTCCACAGGAACAGGACACAAAACACAAAGGGTTGGGGGAGAGAAGACATCAATCCTCACGGGAACAAGACACGAAACCTTGTAGCTGATCAAAGAGAGAAACTGAACCTCAGAAAAAAAACAGAAAACCCCGTGAGGGGGGTAAAGACCTTAAGCCTCGTACGAGGAGGATACAAAAGAGGCGTGGGCGAAGCGGGGATAAGGAGAGGGGGGGGGGGGGGTGGGGTTATGGGCAAAGAAGAATGTTACAGAAAGAGGACACAGAACCATAGGGTGGGAGTCAGGGAGGGAGGAAACACTAAACCTTATTGACAGAAGACATGAAATCATGTG
>JADBJO010003115.1:12500-17500 GCA_016801955.1 Conus betulinus
GCGAAAAAAAACAAAACAATGAACCCTAATAAAGGATACAAAACCATGTCACGGGGGGGAAAAAGAGACACCAAACCTCATATAAAGGGAGTCACAACCGCCCAGGGAAAAGAAACATCGAAAGATGACATGGAACCGAGGGAGGGGGGGGGGGGGTGGTGGGAGGCATAGACACTGAAACTTATAGAACGAGGACACAAAACGCTGTAGTTGTGAAAGACACAGAATATGTGAAAGAAAGAGGACAAGAAATCTTGTGGAGGGATCAAGAGAAGCTGAATCCTGTAGACATAGGACACGAAACGGGGGGGGGGGGGGGGGGGGGGGGGGGGGGGGGAAGGGGAGAGAAACGATCCTTATAGAAAGAGCACACGAAACTCTGGGGGTAAAGAGACGCTGAACCTTATAGAGTGAGGGCACGAAACCCGCAGGGGGGGAGGAGGGGGGGGGTGCGTGGGATGGGCTCACCAAATCTCATGAAAAGGGGACACAAAACCCAGGGGTGGGGGGGTAGAGAGTGGACAAAAAAACACAAAAGGACATGAAAAAATGAAAAGAGTCAGCATGGACTGTGGTGACATGAAGCCTCAAGTGTCAGTGTGTGTGTGTGTGTGTGAGCTCAATCATACAGAAGCCCAGTGGTCAGTGATGTTTTTTCAGTCCAACTTCAAGGACAGAGATGTGAAGCCCCGTGGATTTTCACAAGGGAAGCCTGTCTACACTGTCCTCTTCTCTTCACTTTGACAAAGGGCCTATGGCTTGAAACGTCAGTGTATACCCTCTCCAAAGGGTTCAACTACCACCAAAAGGTTTTTATAAAAGGGATTATTTCATTTTCACCACAGAGGACCTGCAGTCGTGGACTTTTGGATCTTCACAAAAGGAGGACATGAATCCAATGGAGTGGAAAAAAAGAGTCAGCAAGCCTCATAGAGGACATGAAGCCCTGTGGAGGGAGGGGGGAAAAGAGTCAGCAAGCCTCATAGATAGAGGACATGAAGCCCCGTGGAGGGATGGGGGGAAAGAGTCAGCAAGCCTCATAGACAGAGGACATGAAGCCCCGTGGAGGGATGGGGAAAAAGAGTCAGCAAGCCTCATAGACAGAGGACATGAAGCCCCGTGGGATGGGAGTCAGCAAGCCTCATAGACAGAGGACATGAAGCCCCGTGGAGGATGGGGGAAAAGAGTCAGCAAAGCCTCATAGACAGAGGACATGAAGCCCTGTGGAGGGATGGGAAAAAGAGTCAGCAAGCCTCAAGACAGGACATGAAGCCCCGTGGAGGGATGGGGAAAAGAGTCACACAAGCCTCATAGACAGAGGACATGAAGCCCCGTGGAGGGATGGGGAAAAGAGTCAGCAAGCCTCATAGACAGAGACACATGAAGCCCCGTGGAGGGGTGGGGAAAAAGAGTCAGCAAGCCTCATAGACAGAGGACATGAAGCCCCGTGGAGGGATGGGGAAGGGCAGACAGTCAGCAAGCCTCTCAGACAGAGGACATGACATGAAAAGCCCCTAGACAGGACATGAAGCCCCGGAGGGATGGGAAAAGAGTCAGCAAGCCTCAGACAGAGGACATGAAGCCCCGTGGAGGGGTGGGGGGAAGGGCAGCACACTAAGCCTCACAGACAGAGGACATGAAGCCCCGTGGAGGGGTGGGGAAGGGCAGACACACTAAGCTCTCACAGAGGACATGAAGCCCCGTGGAGGGGTGGGGAAGGGCAGACACTAAGCCTCACAGAGGGAGGACATGAAGCCCTGTGGAGGGGTGGGGAAGGGCAGACACTTTTCTCACAGAAAGTGGGCATAAAACTGAGGGGAAAAAAACTCTCAGCCAGCCTTGTAAGAAAAAGTCTGAGTGACTGATGTTCACCTGAATGACGGAAAACGAATGATCTGCATCAGCAGGCGGCTCTCATTCGGCTCCACCCAGGTCGGAAGCTCCTTGTGTAAATACGAGTGTGGACTGTAAAGCGCTTAGAGCTTGATTTCTAATCGAGGACAGGCGCTACATAATGACGATAATATAATCTGAAAGAACACACTGATACCAGGTACTAAACTTTATTCAAGAACAACAGAGGCCCACATCAGCCCACTCGACTGAAAGAACAGGCTCTCACTACACTGGAAAAAAAAAACGAAGGAAGAGAGAGAGAGAGAGGATGAGAAGAAGAAGATAGAAGACTACTTAGCTGTATTCCCGAGTTCGCTTGTCCCGGTCTCCGTTTTCCACGGCCGTTGATGCAGGCAGGAAATCTTTGGTCCTGTTGATGAAAACCATATTTAGCGTCTGATCTTCGCAGTTAAGCAATGTTTTAGGTTCAAGCATGGTGAAGTAAAAATGAACGCACTTAACACGTACGTGAAGTAACGTACATTTGATAGACAATAGCAAACGGACCTTGAATATTTGACTAATGGTATCTTTACACGTTACAAACATCAGTCATCAACAAAGCACACAACAATTCCTATCCGGGCAATACTATTTTATGCATTATTCTGTATCATCTGCTGAGGTGTGCATTTGTCAAAAAATTCACGTTTCCCGGGCTTAGACCTAAAGTCTGTTTCAAATAATAGAAGTCTTTACCTGTCCAAGTGGAGAGCAGTAGGCGAGTGCACCTCTTCATTCAGGCCCTCAAAATTGGATGCGCGTCATCGTCCACCCTTGCTGAACGCCACAGAAAAGAAGTGTAGACTGCCACTGCCGGCACTGCAACAGGACGAGACAATGTATCAGTGAATGAGATTGCTGGAATGAGCAGCGTGGGAATACCATCGAGAGAGAGGATAATACATAAAAAAGTGGAAATGGAAACAAGCACAAAAGACAGAGAAAGAAAGAGGGGACAAGAGGAAAATGCGGAAACAGATGAGGAATTACGGTGGTACATCACACACAAACGGCGGCAAGTCATGGTTTGAAATCGGAAATGTAACTTAAATTATGAATATGGCTCGAAAACGTAAAGAGAGTCAAAACGGAATGCGGAAAGAAACTGAACAGCAAGTTGTCTGGGTACATGGAATAGTTTTAGTCCGAAGGAGACCAACACGTCACACGAGACTGGAAACTGCCAACGGTTTCTGATTTAGAAGGTTGCACAGGAGAGATCGATCGATGCACTCTCATAGATTTCTTTGCTTATGTACAGAGTGTGACCGCACTGCCAGTCACTTGGGACTGTACATGTAAATCGTCAGAGGCAGAATATCGCTTGGGGCCACATTGCACTTGAAACGTCTTTTTCACAGTACTTGTTCACGAGAGCGATTTTGCTCAAAGGTGAGATATACCTTTGTTCAATCTAGACATCTATGCAAAGGGAAACTGGAGCGAGAGAAAAAAAAAGAGAGAGAGAGAGAGAGAGAGAGAGAGAGAGAGAGAGAGAGAGGAGGAGAGAGAGAGACTGAAAACGAGAGAGAGAGGACTTAAACTGAAAGACATAGAGATGTTAAAAGAATATGATTGTTAAAAATCAGACATCAGTGTGTGTGTGTGTGTGTGTGTGTGTGTGTGTGTGTGTGTAAGGATGGGGGCATCATAGTGGGCGACGACAGAACGGGACAGCAACAATGCGGGTTGGTTATTTGGAGAGGAGAGAGAGAGAGAGAGAGAGAGAGAGAGAGAGAGAGAGAGAGAGAGAGAGAGAGAGAGAGAATTGTGTGTGAGAGTGCGTATGAGAGAGACAGCGAGCGAGAGAGAGAGAGGCGACATAGCGGGGTTGACAGCACAAGGGGGGGGGGGGGGGGGGGGGGGGGGGGGGGGGCAACATTACGGGTTGGTGCCCTGGCATGATGGTGACTAAACGGGACGGTGGCAACCTTTCAAACTGTCCTAAACGGTCAGTTCTCTCCCCTTCCCATCAAAATTCATACCTTGGGAGAGAGAGAGAGAGAGAGAGAGAGAGAGGGGGGGGGGGGGGGGGTGGTGGTATCATTCCGTTAGTTTCGGTTTATCGAACGTTGGATTTCTAAATTAGCAAAACGTGTGGGGAAAGAATGAATTTGAATGAAGTTGGGGTACGTGGGGATGAGGTGTTTGGTGTGTATCGGATTGAGATTACCTTTCTAACCCCTCTTCTGGTCCGCTTGACATTTCATTCTGACACTTGGAGAGTTTCCGTGTGTGTGCGCGCTTTCTTCTTTCCAGATTAAAGTAAACTTATAACAATCACTTAAAATAATCAATGCTTACCATTTTCAGGCATCAAATGAGGTAAGAGAAAGGATATTCCGCAAGCCCGAGTTTATGGCTATATCCTGGTGCACCTCCGGAAAAAAACAAGACATTTCACCGAGACGGGGAAAGTAATGCTTTCAGAATTCAAGCTTCTGTCCTTCAACAGATAAAACTGTGTAGAACTTCTGTGACAGGGATACATACGGATATGGCCTTTGATAGAAATCAGGTTCGAATCAGTATACACGGTCAACTGACCAGGTCCACCACAAAATCAGGTTACATCATATTAGCGAAGGGCCATTAGATTCTGGACTAAACTGCTGGTACCAAACTATCAAGATAAACCGTTGGCATTGGTAGCTGATGCTCAGTTTCAGTATCGATGTTCAGACATCTACATCTAAATTTGAAGGCTGAAAAAAAAAATAGTCTGACACTTCCACCGATTAGATTTTACACCAGTGAAGAGAGCAAGAGTGGGGGTGGGGGGGGTGGACGGAGGAAGTGCAGCGCCAAGGGGCATGGGGGAACTGGAGAGGGAGGAGAGTTGGGAAAGGAAAGAAGTAGGCTACCTTTCTCATCTCTCTCCTATCTCGCACGATTAAGCTAAGGTGCGGGGGAGGGGGTGCTGCAGAATTAGTGTGTTGGAAGGGTTGGCTGTGGAGACCGGGAAGTCGAAACGGTGGGGGAGGTTGAATTTACCATAAAATTTAAATCAAGAGAAAACGTAGAAAATGTGAGGTGATGGGGGCGGAGGGAGGATGTGGGAACGAGCAAGAGTGGATTGAACGGAATGGGCTGGGGCCGAT
>JADBJO010003115.1:22500-32500 GCA_016801955.1 Conus betulinus
AGCTTTCGCCATACGGTCTTATGTGCCCTCAAGAGAGAATCTCAAGTTGTAGTCTTTCCCAAAGTTAAACAACAGACAGACAGACAGACAGACGGACAGACGGACAGACGGACAGACAAACAAACACAGAGATAGACAAACAGACAGACAGGCAGGCACACACACACACACACACACACACACCACACACACACACACACAGAGTTTCCTTAAATTTACACAATTCACTGTGCACCCCCCCCCCCCCCCCCTTCGTCCTCTCTACCATCAGTCTCATCCTGACCTTACCCTCTCCCCCCCCCCCCATTGTCCCCTTCCCCCGATCCCCACATTGCCTCCCCACCCCTCCCCCATAGTTACTGTTCCACCTTCCCTCAAGTACTCACCCACTCAACTCATCCACACCCACGATTGGTCTCTTATCGACATTCCTTACAGTAGCAGGTCACAGAGAGGTCAGCGTCCTGAGCTCCCTGCCACCCTACACCGGACAGCCCGCAGTCACTGCGCAGCACAGCCCTTGTGCACGCACGCTAATATACACGGTACACGCTGGTATATTCACACATACACACACACACACACTCACACACTCACACAACTAGCTTGCCAGCTCTTCCAGTGGAGGGAGATCGCAGAAAGCGTTGTTTCAGCTTCAATATTCTTGAATCCGCCAGAGACATAGACAATCTGGAACAGACGAGCTAAACAAAGGATGTCTGCAACTGCACTGAAATAGTTGTACTGGAAGCACACTGAAAACAACAGAAACGGTGGAATAATTAAATGCTACGTTACATATTTATCCTGTTTATAGAGAACAACGTGCTGAAAATTAAATCTGGAACATATTTTCCAAAAGGTCATGTTCGCAATAATTATGATATTCCTGCAACTACTATGTTTCACATGAAACCAGCTCTCGGTGAAAAATACACTTTCGTCACAATTATGATAACCTGACCAAGGGGAGCATACCAGCTTAAGAACCTGTTTGAGAGAATTTGTAAAGGAGAGACAGACCACAAGGCGCTGTGAGTTCTAAAGATTATCTTTAAAGTACCATGTTCTGGCTGATGGACTTTGGGGGAGTGAGAGGCGATCTGCTGGTGATGGTGTTTCTGCACTCAGGCCAGATCTGGGCTGATTGGTTTTTTCTGTTTCCACGATGTATAGTTCGGTATTTTCGATTTACTGCCCGTCTGTGCCTTAGGAAAACCCTGGCACAATTCTGTTTGATAGTAAATTAATTCCAAAGGAATAGGATAAAGAGGAACGTCTACAGGCATGTAAAACACATTTATATATGCAGGCGTATGCAGAGGTGCAAAAAAATTATGACACGAATACACACACCACATGCACACGCAAATCACACACACACACACACACACACACACACACACACACACACACACACACACACACACACACACACACACACACACACAGAGAGAGAGAGAGAGAGAGAGAGAGAGAGAGAGAGAGAGAGAGAGAGGGTTATCCTCCCATTACCAATATTTTCATGTTATTTTCATTGTTCATTTTAGATTTAAAAAATACGTCAATGTTTATCCATCAGTCTTCCGAAAAAAAAACTCTCTCTCTCTCTCTCTCTCTCTCTCTCTCTCTCTCTCTCTCTCTCTCTCTCTCTCTCTCTCGCTCGCTCGCTCGCTCGCTCACTCAACAAGTCCTGGAATCATTTGGTGAACGGACAGACGAGAGGTGAGCCAAAATCAGCCAAGACAAATTGCTAAGCACCTTATCCATCTTTCTACCAAGCAGAAGGCCGAGGTTATCAAGTTGGAGACACTCTGATGCAGACTGACAAAGAAGCCAAGTATGCGGGTGTCACCTTCAACAAACATCTGAGCTGGAAGCAGCGAGTGTGAAATGCAGTCAGGTTCTGACTGAAAGTAAACTCCTGCTTAAAAAAAAACGATCGTTCTTTACTCTTCACTAATATCGTCTAGGTTTCAGACTGACACTTAATAATCCTCTGGTTATGACTGGTTTTGATTGATTGAAAGCGAAAAAAAAAAAAACAAACAAGTATCATCATGTAATATTCTGTCAGGTAGTTCTTTGCTTGTGTTCTGAGTGTATCTAAAGGACCTAAACCAGTTTGCGTTCTACTCCTGGGAAGATGTGCTCTTAGGAATATCAGTCTTTGCTGTGTCGTTGGCTTTGGACAACATGGCTCCACACAGTCCGTGCCTAAAGCATTAGATGAGGGATCAAAATATGAAGTGCTCACTAGAGTTGTGCTAACGACGACATCGCTAGCCAGACTAAAAAACCTATTTGGAATAACAGACACATGACAATCACTCCAACATCAGACTGATGCGCTCGTAGGACATTGCCATATTTGACTATTCCTGTGAAACATGGACTCTGACAGCTGAACTGGGGAGAAGGATTCAGGCATTAGAGATGAATAGGATAAACGTCTTTCAGAAAGCAAGCCAGCACATGTCTTACTATTGTGAGGGCAAACCAGAAACCCCTCTTACTATTGTGAGGGCAAACCAGAAACCCTCTTACTATTGTGAGGGCAAACCAGAAACCTCTCTTACTATTTTCTGGTGCCGTAGGGTTGCCCGTGCATGAGATGCCTGGCAAGGATGCCCCATTCAGGGTCATTCTAACTCATACCGAGTGGATGAGTCAAAGACGCACAGACACTCTAGATGTCAGGGGTGGACATCGGGAAAGACTTATGCCCCTCATCGTGTTTGGCTGAGGGCTGACAGCTGTGCAGATCATTCAGTGCTCGATTGGACTATTTACTTCAGCCATGAGATCAGCTGTGTAATTGGTGTAATTGGACGAAGACGACGACCATGATGATGACGATGGAATGTGGTATGTTTTGCCAGGACTGTTGTACACAGAGTATCCCACTATTGCCGGACACAGTTGACTGACATCAGTTTCATTCACAAAGTGGCGAGAAAACGAAGCACCTCCCTGAGGCCATGGCACATATCTCACAGAATGACTGCATTGCCTTGTTGGGGGAAGACAGCCTCTTGACAATGCTGTGTTCAGCTTTAGTAGACGTTCGTGGACCACATGCAACGTTTCAGCCTCAGCGTTTCGAATGAACAGTTTTGTTGTCCTGAGCGTGGCTTATCGTGCCTGTTGTTTATCTTGCCTGAGGCAGGCCTACGAGGTTGAAACGCGCCATGTTGTGTCCTGCGAATCGTTTGTTCATGTTTGGCGGGTTTATTACATAAACTTTTTAAGATCTGTATAGATCTCTGCCTGCAGTCGCCTCACTTTGCAAGTAAATAAATGTAAATTAATGAACAAAAGTAACCGCTTTAAATGGAAGATAATGATTGACAAGCAGAGGGAGTTTCCAAAAGGAAAAGAAAAAGAAAACAAGCCAGACTTCTTCCAACTCAAGTTCATGATCAGTCATTACAATTGGCATGGCTCAGTGGCCAGCTTCTTACGGGGTGTCATGCGTTTAATCCTCATCAAAATCCTAACTACATGTAATTGTTTGCTATCTCTACCTACCACCCCCTATTCACCCTCTCTCCCGCATACACACTCATGCAACTCACCCATGTGAAGGAACGAAGGGAAGGGTGAGGGAAAAAAACCTCCACCACCACCACAACCACCATCACCTCTCATTCCCTCGTTCCCTCAGAGTTGAATATGTTCTAGACTTAAAAATGAAAGCCAGCAATCATGCATTGGGTATCGCCACTTCAAAGAGTGTCCTGAACAGTGTGGCTTTATTTTTTTTTTTTATCTGACCAACACTGTTGTTGTGCTGTCAGGTCTGGCTGAAGATGTGATGTGATGTAATGAAGGAAAAATGTACAAGATAGAAACCCAGCAGGAAAATTGTAATCAGAGGTAAGTCCAACACGCTTATCATTACCCTCATCCTTGTTTGTAGTTCTAGAAAAAAAAACCCCAAAAAATCAAAACAAAACAAAACCTCTTGTCTTTACATGCAACTGCTGTGGTAACCTCAGCTTTGGTTCCCCTGTACCTGGCATCAATGGGATTGTTGCAGTCTCTACCTTCGAGAGGGGGAACTCGTTCTCTCTTGTATAAAGGCCTTTTACAACTTACAAGTACATGACCCTTGGCCACTGTGAGCGCTTTTTGACCTATTTTGCTTGGGGTTTAAGGCATCAGAGGGATCATCTTGGTGATAGACCTAATTTGGCCTAATTTACATTTGGATCAGCAAGCATGCATATGATGCTTTTCTTGGGTATCACCACAAGCTCAAATGGTCGGCCACTTCTTCACGGCATCCCTGTATTGAATCTCTGTACACAGCTTTAATGTCTGCCTTAGGAGATCATTGCATTATATATTTATCGTTTGATGCTGACAATAACTGTGAAGTAGATGTGATCTCTCTGTGTGTACACCATGCTATGGACAACAGCAGGGAAGATAGATACATTGATGGATTGATATACATATATATATCTGTGTGTACCTGTGTCTGTGTCTGTGTTTGTGTTATGTGTTAGTGTGTGGTCTTTGTGTGTCTGTGTGTCTGCTGCGCGCGCGCGCGCGCGCGCGCGCGCGCGCGCGCGTGTGTGTGTGTGTGTGTGTGTGTGTGTGCAAACAAAGACTGCAA
Organism: Conus betulinus; assembly: GCA_016801955.1. Taxonomy (NCBI): domain Eukaryota; kingdom Metazoa; phylum Mollusca; class Gastropoda; order Neogastropoda; family Conidae; genus Conus; species Conus betulinus. The sequence goes on from JADBJO010003115.1 coordinate 27,125, forward strand.
TTCTGAAAATGTCCGCCAACTATAGAAGCTCTGCCAGTTAGCTGATCGATGCCTACACCTTCTGAAGCTGAACAGCAACACAAAAATGGTATCGCCCACTGCCCTAGGGAAAGACGTCAGAGAGACGAATGATTCTTGCAGTTTGCTCAGAATGCCAAAGCCAATCTCCACCGTTTTGCGAGGTGCTTTTTGTCTGGCGGCAATGGCGTGATGGGACCAGTGGTGGAAGGAGGGAAACAAAGTGCAGGCACGCCACCGCTCTTCCACCCCTTAAAGATGGTTTGGCACAATCAGGTTTTTGTATGTACAAAACATTTCTCCCGTAAATGATAACTGCAGGTCCTTGAGGTCCCTGGAAACAACAAAGCACGGCGTCAGATAGGTTTCGAGGTTCACACACCGTGAAACGTTTTCTTAGAAGTCCTATAAGTGAACTTGTTTATGTTAGAATGGTGAGTGTGTTATGCCCTTACATTATTCTTATATATTTCCCCATCCTTGAGAAGGTCAACAGCAATCTTTTGGGCCTTTTTCTATTGTGTGTCCACCCTTCATTATGTTGTCATCCTTGGGTTTTTCCCTTACCTTATGCTTGTTCACTTGCCACGAATGTTGATCTATTCAGAAACAGTAGGAGAGAAAGTCAGGATAGAGTCAGCCAATAATATTGGTGTTTAAAAAAGAGAAAGAGAAGTGCAGTGTCTAATATTGTGCAGTTGACTGCCGTACATATATGTTATACCCCTGATCTATTAAACATTCATGCGTTTCAAGAAACTAGATCCTACTTGCTTAAGCTGCTAACTGCACACATGAACAACTCCCAGGGCATTCTACATTAAGTATGTGTATTCCAGTAAACGTGTTCAGTTTCAAGAATGCCTTCTTGTTGACCATGTTAAGAGTGTGTTTTGTGTCAAACAAATCTATTATGGAGGTTTCAATGTTTATTATGCAACCGGTCTTGATAGCAGTTGTTATGTTTACATTACATGTTGTGTTTACCACACATTTTGTGTCATAAATGTGTTCTGTGTCAACAGTGTGTTATCTGCTAACATAGTGTTATATGTTAACAGTTACGTGTGTGTGTGCGTTTGCGTGTGTGTGTGTGTGTGTGTGTGTGTGTGTGTGTGTGTGTGTGTGTGTGTGTGTGTGTGTGTGTGTGTGTGTGTGAGAGAGAGAGAGTGCGTGCGTGTGTGTGTGTGTGTGTGTGTGTGTGTGTGTGTGTGTGTGTGTGTGTGTGTGTGTGTGTGTGTGTGTGTGAGTGAACGCAGGCGTTAGATAATAATTTGTGAACGAAAAGAAGTGGAAAGCATCCTCTAGTGAGTGTTTTATTGCCTGGGGTTGTGTGTGCGTGTGTCTTTGGCTGGCATTGGTGTGCCAGACGAACAGAATTCATAGGAAGTATTATTTTAAGAGTGGTGTGCCTCTGATTGTTTCACTATAGGTGAAAAATACTCTGTCTTAGGAAGCGTTATATATAAGAGTGGTGTGCCTCTGTTTCACTATAGGTGAAAAAGACCCTGTCTTAGGAAGCGTTATATTAAGAGTGGTGTGCCTCTGATTGTTTCACTAAAAGTGAAAAAGACCCTGTCTTAGGAAGCATTATATTTAGGGTTGTGTGCCTCTGATTGTTTCACTAAAAGTGAAAAAGACCCTGTCTTAGGAAGCATTATATTAAGGGCTGTGTGCCTCTGATTGCTTCACTATAGGCGAAAAAGACCCTGTCTTGTTTTTTTGTTACGTAATTTGTATATCACTTTCATCTGGCAGTGCGATAATATTTCTGTTGGTTTCAACTTCCGCCTGCAGGCAACTCTTTGTGAAAGTACCTTCCTTGTTTGTTCACTTGCTGTTGTCATGTGGTGGCAACTGGAAACTTCATCACGTTATAACTGAGAGATACTGACTTTACCAACAACCCTGTACGCTGGATGAAGATTCACACAAAAAAACAGGACTGTAAACGACATCCTGCCTGCCCACGGGTCGCTGACGCTCACGATTAAGGTCCTCGTACAAAGAAGAAGGTTCTCAGACCATGATCACAGCGATCAAGTATTAATTGTGATTATTGTCTCTAGGTAAAACACAACATCATCTGACAACAAGGAATGCTAAATCCTTTCTGAATGTGTATCTGACTCTCTTTCTCCTTATCCTCTCTCTTTTGTTGTCCCCCTCCTCTCTCTCTCTCCTATCTCCCTATCTCTCTCTCTCTCTCTCTCTCTCTCTCTCTCTCTCTCTCTTCTGTCTATCTGTCTGTCAGTCTGTCTGTCCGTCCGTCTGTCTGTCTGTCTGTCTGTCTCTCTCTCTCTCTCTCTCTGGCTTGTGTCTGTGCACAAGCGTATCTGAATAATGATGTGTATGGGTTTGTCTGTGAAAAGGGGCTGTAGTCTGTGAACATCGCTTTGTTCATATTCATAATTTTGTGTGTACACATACATACGTTAATGCACGATAAGAGAGAGAGGAGAGAGAGAGAGAGAGAGAGAGAGAGAGAGAGAGAGAGAGAGAGAGAGAGAGAGAGAGAGAGAGAGAGACAGACAGACAGACAGACAGACAGACAGAGAGCTTTCTTAAAGTTACGCATTTTGCTCTGTACATCCTCCTCTGTTCTCTCCGCAGACAGTCTCATGCAACCCGTACTCTCTCTTCCGCCCCCCCCCACCCCCCACCACCACCGCACCCCCACCCCCCCCCCCCACCCCTTACCCCATTATCATCACACTTTCCTGTTCCGTCTTCGCATCACTCTTCACGCACTCCCTCTGTCCCCACCCTACACCCCCCCTTCTCTTATCCATTGGACTTGCCATGGAAGGCAAAGGAGAGCGCCTGTGGGGTCATTGTCCTGGACTGTTTACCATCCTACAACTGATGGCCTACATTCAGTACATGCATTTGTAGGAAATGTGTTTAACCACATTCTAAATGTTGATCAAATTTCAAATATTTGGTATAAATCGAATTCTTTCCGCTATGTCTTTTCACTTGAATTTCAAGAGATGTTTTTCCCCCCAGTTTCTCGCTTTACTGTTTTGTCCCTAAAGGGGGATGATTCCTTCGTCCCCAAATAACATGCTTTTATGAAGTATAAAAAGTCGTCATTGATGTATCATGGAAAGAAAAGTTCAGTCTAAAGAGCCCATGCCTATCACATTCTTATAAAATCAAGAACATACTAATGCAAATAAATCTGGACATGTAAAGCCTGAACCAGTTATAGTCAATTATCGTTTTGCGGCATGATAGGTGCTACATTGGTGATATTGTGGGACATGGAAAGCACTGGGTGGCTAGTATTGACAGTTTTAATGGCGTAAGAAATGAAATGTCAAAAAGATGCGGAAACTGTTCGATCGGGACACTATCATCTGCTACCGCTCGACCGGAACTGATCCCGTGTGACGTACATTTCTATTTCTCAGCAGGAAGTGACATCTGTTTATGCATGCGCAATGGGGAGCCCTGGGGGGACTTGTAAATGCTCTTTATAGCGGCAGTTCACTCACAAATGCATTTGCAATAATGTATTCAACCATCGTCTTGTCTTTGATAGCGTAGATTGTGTTGTATAAAACTGTAGTCCATTGAACAAAAAATATACAGAAACCCTGGTGTTCAACATGATACGTGAGTGCCATACACTACTGCTGGGGTGTTTGAGTTGGATTGTGACTGCACAGACCGCAGTCTGACTTGGGTCGTGAATGGTACGAACTGTACTGTTTGAAAAGGGTCAGTAGTGACGTGAAAGGTAGCGTTTTGACGTGGGTTTTGAATGTTGCAAGGTGGTGTGCACATGGGCCATGAGTCTAGTCAGTAGAGCCATGGGTTACTCTGACAATCAATTGGTTTCAGTCAGAGTCGTGTAAAATGTGCAGGGTGACATGGATCATGACTATTAAAACTGTGCTTTTTGACATGGTTTATTCAAATGGTAAAAAATGTTGTTTGACATTGGTTCTGAATATCTAAAGCAATGTTGTTCTCTTATAGAGGCACTGGTTCGGGAGCGTTGTAGATTGCGTTGCTTTCCATGGTTCATGAGGTCATCGCAAAATGTGCTGTTTAACAAAGACACATTTGACATAGGTTGCACATTTTTTGTTTGAGATGGGCCGTGAATGTTGTTATAATTGTGTGTTGCTTGATGTGCTTTGCTGTTTCATGTGGATCATGATTTTTGCAAACTGCTGTCTGATATATGCTATGAGTGTTGGGAAACTCTGCAGTCGGACATAGATCATGACAGCTGCAGGCTGTGCTGTTGATGTGGATCATGATTTTGGCAAGCCAAGCCAATGGCCTGGGTCTTAAGTGCATTGCCATCTGTGCCTTCTGACAAGGGTTCCGAGTATTTCAAACCACGCTGTGTTATATGACATGGGTGATAGCTGCCAAATGGTGCTGTTTGTTATGGGTCGTACGAGTTGCACATTGTGCTGTTTAATATGGGTTGCTAGTGTTCCATATTGTGCGTTGTGATATGAGTCATGGGTGTGTCACAAACTCAGCTGTTGGACATATGGGTCATGAGTGTCGACAGTTATACTGTTTGACCATCGCTAATGAATGTCACGAGTTGTGCTGTTCGACCTGTGGTCATAAGTGTTGCATGCTATCCTATGACACACGGGACGTGATCGCATCCGGCAGTTTACATCAGCAGCATTATTCATTTGCCATCTGTACTGTGCAAGCGATGGAGAGTAAATTGAAAGAGACAGTATCCTACTGGTCTGCATCTCTTGTACAGGGTTTGGAAGACAGGGACTGACTTCTATTCTTACCTTTGATGAAATAGAACTCTCTTCTCTCCAACGTGGCAATTGGTAGTGGGGTGTCTTTGTGTATATGTGTGGTCTTCATACATGATGCCCATCGCTTCCGCTAAAACACTTTTTCCCCATCACTTCCTCATTTGTGCTTTGGCTTTCTACAAGGACACGCCCCCCACCCCACCCCCCCCCACACACCCCACCCCCCACACCCCACCCCCACACCCCTACTTGCCTAAACTCTTGACTTAGAATAAATGCTACGAAAGCCTCAATTCCCGATGTTGTTTACTCATTAACCCCCACCCCAACCTCTCTACCTCATCTTTGCGCTCAACTCCACCAGCTCTCTAGCCCCGGCCATCTGGTCCAAAGCCATCAACTGCCTGACTGGCTGTCAGTGCAATGTCAGGCGTATTCTGAGCGGGGAAATGGAGAAATGCCACTTCTTATAGGAATCAATGAAAGCTAATCTAGAATAAAAAAACTTTCAGCTTTCGTCTGTAGCAGAGCACGTGATGACCTCCACAGCCCATTCGTCCTGTTCCCTCATCCTTCTGTGTGTGTGTGTGTGTGTGTGTGTGTGTGT
>JADBJO010003115.1:42500-47500 GCA_016801955.1 Conus betulinus
TGTTCAGCATGACACTGCTATTGTGTGAGTGGAGGTGCCACTGCACTGAGTGCATCTTGGCACGTGTCACGACTGTTTGACACCCGTGAGTGTTGTAAAAAATGGTGTTTGACATGCGTCATGAGTGTTGCAAAATGTGCAGCAAACATGGGTCGTGATTGCTCTAAAATGTGCTGTTTGACACAAGTCATAAAATTGGTGAAGTGTGCTCTTTTGTGTTCGTTCGGAATATGTAAAGAAAGGCTGTTTCACATGGGTCAGGGGTGTTGTCAGACGTGGTGTTTTTTTGTGTGTGGTTCATAAATGCCGTTATTATTATTATTATTGTATATTATTATTATTATTATTATTGTTTTGGGTATTTTATACTGTTTTGGGTATTTATTGGGTATTACAATATGCTATTTGATAAAAGCTGAAACTGTTACAAAGTTATTGTGCTGTAGGTCATGAACATAGTAACATATGCTGCCTGACATGGGTCATGAATGTTGGCAATTATGCTGTTTCACGTGAATCTTGATTTTTATACACTTCTGTTTAATATGTGTGTTAAATGTTGGAAACTGTGCAGTTCAACGTGGATCTTAAGAGCTGCTGTTTGACATAGATCAAGACAATGTTTACGATGGCAGCAGTAGTCATTTGTCATCTTTACTGTTGAAGAGCTGTACATATTGCACAGGGGTAGGGGAAAGGGAGTCAACCTATCTTTATGACGAATGTTAAACCATAATATTGTATCTTCACGGACAACTATTCTCTGACATCACTGGAAGAGGACGTATAACAACTATTCTTTACATGACATGACAGCTGCATGTAAGAGTCCCATGTCTTCCTGCATGTACATAGTCCCATGTCCTGCATGTACAGCCCCATGTCTTCCTGCATGTACATAGTCCCATGTCTTCGTGTATGTACTTAGTCCGAAGTCGGTGACTTCATACAGAGAGACCCCATCGCTTTCATCGAAGCACTTGTGTTCCTAATCCCTTCCTGATTTGCGCTTTGGCTTCTTTCTAAGAGAAGTACTTTCAGGCTTGTCTAAACTGTTGACTGAGAATACCAAAACCTCAATCCCTCAGCCGTGCAACACTTGATGTCGTTCACCCAATAACCGGCTCCTCCCCTGCCCCTCTCTTCCTGCCTGTGCGTCCCTCTCCATCAGCCCCCCGGCCCCTGTCCTCCGGCTTCAAGTTTGGAATTTTCCCTGACTGCTTCTCCGTTTAACGTAAGGCGCTTTGCGTGTGTGTGTGTGTGTGTGGGGGGGTGGGGGTGGGGGGTGGAGAAATGTCACTTTGTGTAAGGATCAATGAAAGCTAATCAGGGCAGACGTGATGACCTCTGGAACCCTCACGCCCTGTTACTCTATTTGTGTGTGTGCGTGTGTGTGTGTGTGTGCGTGTGGTGTGTGTGCGTGCGTGCGTGCGTACGTGCGTGCATGCATGTGTGTGTGTGTGTGTGTGTGTGTGTGTGTGTGTGTGTGTGTGTGTGTGTGTGTGTGTGTGTGTGTGTGTGCTCGTGCCTATTAATTCTCCTTGCACTTTAGAGATTAGAGCTTTCTCGAGTTGATTGGTTGTGATCCTTTGACCATTGATGGCGTTGGGGTTTTCTACACATTCAGGCAACACACCAGCAGCACCAGTGTGGTGGCAGCCAGAAACAGCCAACAAGTGTACAGTTAGAGGTCCGGTCTCCACTCCATGCCACAGAGATTGGACGGCTGTTTGCCACGGGCTGCTTGGGAATTTTCCATGTTGGTATTGCCCCTATGACAGTGATGGAGTGATGTGCTGGTTTGTGCAAGCTAAAAATCAAAACACAGGATAGATTTACGGTCCAGAAATCCACAGCGCCACGTAACAATGTTTGATGGTGTGGACTTTGTCACGGTTGTCTGTCTTTTGAAAGTCTTCCTTTTATTCTTTCTGTATATCTTTCTTTCCTTACTTCTCTGCCTCACAGTATTGCTTCCCTGTTGCATTTCTTGAAACGTCTTTCCTTTCTTTTCCTTTATCAATATATTTTTTCTTTCCCACTCGTTCATATCTTATTTCTGATTTCTTTCCTTTGTGTGTGAGTGCGTACGTGCGTGCGTGTGTGTGTGTGTGTGTGCGTGTGTGCGTGCGTGTGTGTGTGTGTGTGTGTGTGTGTGTGTGTGTGTGTGTGTGTGTGTGTGTGTGTGTGTGTGTGTGTCTGTTGTTGTGTCTGTCTGTGTGTGTCTGTCTGTCTGTCTGTTTTGTCTGTCTGTCTGTCTGTCTGTCTGTCTGTCTGTCTGTCTGTCTGTCTCTCTCTCTCTCTCTCTCTCTCTGTCTCTCTCTCTCTCTCTCTCTCTCTCTCTCTCCTCTGTGTGTGTGTGTGTGTGTGTGTGTGTGTGTGTGTGTGTGTGTGTGTGTGTGTGTGTGTGTGTGTGTGTGTGTGTGTGTGTGTGTGTGTGTGTGTGTACTTTCCTCTCTATTTTCCTAGTCTTCTCTCTTTCATTGTTTACACTTTTTTTTCTGTATCTGTTTTTGTCTGTCCGTGACAGTTTTATTGACATATCGGTTGTGGTTTTATATCTCTTTTTGCCTTTAGTTCTGTTTGTCCCTCTTAACACATGATGCTACAGTGTCAGCTCCGCAGCAGAACAAGCAGAAAGCACAAATAAAAGATAGGCCAATGGTTTTGAATGAGGCATCCAACCATCTTATGAGTCGAAGTACGAAGCATGGTTTACATATCCTATGATGATAAAGTAATGATGCTTATAGCCCAGCCGACCGCAAAGGGACATATCAGGGCTGCCACTGCGTTGAAGTCAACTCACAAGTTATAAATTAAATCCACACGTCGCTTTAAAATGCACCTAAAAACGCACCAGACATTTTTGTTAAAAACGTTTCTCCCGTAAAACCTTAGGTCAGATGAAAAATATTAATCTGTTTCAAAAATACAAAGATCACGTCAGGCGGGACACCTCTGAACAAGGTTTTCATGGCGTCTGTAGGCTTATGTCAAAGACCTTTGGCAAGAGGAATAGAACTCGCAGACTACACAAAATTTTACAAAACCGTCCAAACCTGAAAGAGTTTTTACCATGTTCCCAAGGTGGCCGTAAAGACGAAACAGTCTTGTGCCATTTGCCTACAGGCCACTCGTTTTACACCCATTCTCATCTTTTAAAAGGTGAAGAAGCTCCGTGGTGCATTCCATGTCATGTTCCACTCACAGTGATACATATTACCTTAGAGTGTTGGGACTGGCACAATGTGAGACATAACCTATTCCCTTCTGAATAAATTGATGGAAACCAAGGTGTACGATGCTGCTAAGCTAAGCTACCCCCCCCCCCCCCCCCCCACCACCACCACCAGAGAGAGAGAGAGAGAGAGAGAGAGAGAGAGAGAGAGAGAGAGAGAGAGAGAGAGAGAAACAAAACAAACAATCAACAACAACAAAAATGAATAGACGCCTAGCCAAGTAAACCTTAGCACAGCTAAAAGAAGCTAATCAAAGCTGACCTAAACATTCTAAATTCTGTCCAATTTTCCATTTTGCTGATATCGCTTGCTTTCTTTCTTTGTTTCATCAATTCGTCGCCGTCTTCCTTTGTTCTTTTGCCTTTAAATAATTATTTATTTATTCATTACGTATTTCTCTATTCATCTATGTATTCGTTTATTTATTTATATACATTTTTGATTTGGCCTGTACCCATCGTCAACATAGTGTAACAAGCATAACATCTTGCACACACGTAAAATCCCATCACCAACTTTCGAAAGGTAAAGGCCAGTCTGGCCGTTGGTATGGATGACACGTTACACATAGCATGCACCCTGCGTAAGAAATGGAAAGAATGAAGGCAGTAATAAAACTGAGTGAACGATATTGAATGATATTGACTGGATGACACGGGAAACGACTGAATGAAGCGCCAGCTGATAGCTCTTCAGTCGGCACTACCCAGGTAGGCAGTCCGTTGTGTAAACGAGCGTGGTTTGTAAAGCTCTAAGAGCTTGGTTTCTCGCCGAGAATAGGCGCTATGTCAGTGTTCATTATTATAATAAAAATAATAAGTATAAAATGATGATGATGATGATGATGATGATGATGATGATGATGATGATGATGATGATGATGATGATAATAATAATAGTAATAATAATAATAATCTGCCGGTAACAACGACAGTCTGGAACAAAAGAGCAGAACAGTGATTGTCAGCAACTGCATTAATATGAAAGTTCAGTAGAACAATTGAAAACAACAGAAATTGACTTAGAGAGACAACTAAAACACCATTCTGTATCATGTCCCTTTCCATAGACAACACAAGGCGGAAAAATTCAGTTTGAAACTACTTTTCGTGTGGTTATGTTCGTAAAGATAATATATCAATTGCTTTGTTGGAGATGAAGCTATAATCTTATGAAAGAAATTTTCAATTCACATGATAATCTACTAAGTGGAGCGAATCAGTGTGCGAAGGTGTAGGAAAGGGGTGGTGAAGTTGAAATAAATCTCTGGGTTGTGTGAGTTCTGATGGATTTCTTTGAAGTACTGGATGTCTGGCTGATGGGTTTTGAAGACTGTGTGATGGAGTGAGAGGCAGTGTCTTGGTGAGAAGAGTTCTGATCTCAGGGTCATAACTAAGCCAATTGGTATTGCTTGCTTCCTCTTGAACATTCTGTTCGTAGGCTCTGCTTGTGATGCACAGATTTGGTCATTCGAGTTACTGTCCGTTTATTTGCTAGTGAAATCGGGTGGGTTGGGGGTGGGGGTGGGGGGGGGGGCATGTGTGAGTAGGAACTGATTGGAAAGGGAGTGATGGACATGATCACATATACAGCCATACGAACATACTTACAGATCTAACCACACATAAAGCTGCTCAAGATCATGATGGTATGATGCATACCTCAAAAATGTTCTTTTTCCTAAACACAAGCGCTCGCATGCGCGCGCGTGCACCACACACACACACACACACACACACACACACACACACACACACA
>JADBJO010003115.1:55000-57500 GCA_016801955.1 Conus betulinus
CGCACACACACAATCACACACACAAACACACACAGACCACCTAAAAAAGCAATGAATCTGCCATCATTCCGGAATGATGTCATTTCCCAGTGTGTCTGAACACACACACACACACACACACACACACACACACACACACACACACACACACACACGTATGCAAACACACACACACACACACACACACCACACACACACACACACACACACACACACACACACACACACACACACACACACACACACACACACACACACACACACACACACACACACACACACACACACACACACACACACACACACACACACACACACACACACACACACACACATACACACACACACACCACCTAAAAGCAATGAATCTGCCATCATTCCGGAATGATGTCATTTCCCAGTGTGTCTGAACTCAAGTACATGTATGACATTATGCTTCAAAATGTAGATATTCCTCACATCATGTTACTAGAAGCAGAATTCATTTAAATGGAACTGAAGCAGACTGTCAATCTTTAGTATCATGAAAACAACAGGTACAATAAAAAAGCAATTCAAATGTTAATACACAGATATCTGGAAACAAAAGATCCGAAACTATATTTCACCTCAAAATCACCAGGTAGTATCAACTCGATTCGTATATGAAATGACATGGCGGGAAAGGCTGCGGCCCATGATTCTCTTCAGAGGGTAGGTAGACCTCATGGCGAAAGCATGGCCGTGTCTCGAGTTGTTCTGTCATGAACTGTCAATGAAACAGCAACGAGTGAGGCTGTGGAATGTACTCGGCAGTTGCTTGACGGTGGCGTTTTTTTTTTTTTTTGTTTTTTTGTTTTTTTTTTTTTTTTCCCCAGGGGGCCCTGCAGTCATGAAATCAGGGCTGGTGCACCCATGGGAACACTCCTGTGATGGTCGTATTATATCCAGAGGCCATTACAGAAAAAGAAACACCCCGGAGGTGCAGGGGAGGACCCAGAAAAGCACTGTCTTCACCCGCCTTTTGAGCAGTCCTGTACCATCCTTGAGGCCTGCGCTGTATTGACGATGGGTACAGGCACGCGCAGGATACTCCATTAAGATATCAAGGGACATAACTGCTCCTGAACAGAGGTAAATCAGACTACAAGATGCAACTCATAACAGCCTTAAAATAATATTCCCATGGGTGTACCAGCCCGTATGTCATGACTGCAGAACCCCCCGGCAAAAGACACTACCCTCCAGCTGCCGAGCACACCCCACAGACCCACCCACCCCTGCCCACGGACAGATGAAGACAGTGCCACTCCAGACACAGCCAGGCTTTCGCCATACGGTCTTATGTGCCCTCAGAGAGAGATCCAAAGTTGTAGTCTTTCCCACTGTCAACAGGACAGGACTTCCCTGTGGGTCTTTCCTCACCATCACTGGACCTTTCACCAGGGTCAACCTAGTTAAGGCAAAGAAGAAAAAGAAACACCCGAATGTGCTGGGGAGGACCCAGAGAAACACTGTCTTCACCTGTCTTTAGAGCAGTCCTGTACCACCCTTGGAGGCCTGCGCGTGTGTTGACGATGGGTACAAGCACGCGCAGGATACTCCATTAAGATATCAAGGGACATAACTGCTCCTGAACCCAGAGGGCAGTTTCTTGACGGTGGCGTTTTTATCTAGAGGGCTCTGCAGTCATGAAATCAGGGCTGGTGCACCCATGGGAACGCTCCTGTGATGGTTCAGTCGTGTCACACCCAGAGGCCATTACAACATGACATTTGCCAGTGAGCAATTATGTCCCTTGAGGGAATGCCCTATGTGTGCCTGCACTATGTGAACACAGCGCAGGCTTTCCAGGGTGGTGCCAGGATTGCTCCCAGCTGGTTTGTTCGTCAGCTGAGGGCAGTGCTTCCCTATCCGTGTGCAAGTGTAACAGCGAGGCATTTTGGCCAACACTGACCATTGACGGCGAGAAGGAAGACTTCTCTTGACAGCGAGAACCGCTGTGTCACAGGATTCTCTTTAAAGGGAACGTAAGACCCCATGGCTGAAGCTTGGCCATGTTTGCAGTTGTCCTGTCTTCAACTGTCAATGGAACAGCAACGAGTGAGGCTGCGGGATGCAAATGTGGTGCAGGATTGCTCCCAGCAGCTGGTTTGTTTGGCAGTTGAGGGCAACACTTCTCTGGATCCCACCCGCGGCTTCGGGTGGACTTTTTCTTAAACGTGAAAATCTTTGAACAAAGACTGGAAGGCTGTGTCAAAATGTTCATACTCTTGGCGCTGAAATACCTCAAGAGGTTAGTTTCACACAGTCAGGTGACCGTAGGCGGAAATTGAAACAAATTTATGAAATACTTCTGAGTGAGTCCACCCAAAATAAAGACAAACAAGTTACAATACAAAACACGACACCTTTCGACCTCGTAGCAAGATAAACAACGATCAGGACAATGAAAATGAAGAACGAGTGATCACTTAGCTTCTCATACTCCGTGTAAGATCAAGGCCTATCTTACGCCGAG
>JADBJO010003115.1:67500-80000 GCA_016801955.1 Conus betulinus
TACATATGTTGGATGTAAACAACACCATTGATTGCCGTGACTCGGCAGCAGGGTATGTTTCTGCCGATGGGTTGACCTTATGACAAAACGTTACATTTTTAAACCATATATAAATGTACGTACTTTTTAAATTTTTGTGTGGAGAAACAAAAACAGATGATTTTAAAGCGTATAGTGCCCACACTGAAGAAATGTTCCCTTTTTCTTGACCCCTTCCTCTTAAAGGCAGATCCATTGGTTTAGTAATATGTTACTGGAATGGCTTTGAAAATGTGCATTATCATCCTTGTTATGGCGATGCAAGGCATTGGGGCCAGGTTCTGCTATCGTTTCTAATCGCGCCTGTCTTGAATCAACTTTGAGTCCTTAAGACTGACAGAGTACAGAGTATAAAACATTGACTTTTCTTTTAAGATACGTTTAGTTATCTGCATGTCTGTTACGTCTCCATCTTTTAATATCCGGACAAACTCTACTTCATCATTGATAAACACTCTTCCCATTCCCTTTAATTCAGTGAGTACTCATCACTCATCTTCACTTTTTGGATACACTATTCTTCTAGCCAGAAGGATCCACCCCAGTGTAGGGAGTTTCCTTCTGTACATTTGGAAGTGTTTCTTCAGGCAGGCATCCAGAACGCAGTAGCGAGCCTGATGAGGTCTTGATGGAATGAAACAGCAGTCCTTTGATGGTCCATCTGACCTCCTGTGCATAGTACAGAGCACTCGAAGAATAGTCCGCGACCCCTGCTCTTTCAACGCAGGCCTGTATATGCCAGAGCGATGGATTCTTACTGGGATGGCCTTTTCTGTCTGCGTTTGAAGGATGGTAGGTATTAGGACAAGTTTTTTGTTTGTTTGGTGTTTGTTTTTATTTGCTTTTTTTTTTCTCGTTTTCAGTCGTGCATGTCTATCTCGTTTAGACCTTTGAGCCAGCACCCTAGGAGTGTGAAGCAATGAAGTTTTAACAAAGAGTTTCTTAAAGTTTTAAAAAAATGTGCTTTATATATATATATATATTTATATATATATATATATATATATATATATATATATGATTGATTGATTGATTGATTGATTGTATGATTTCTTGTCGCTGCCCCTTTTGCGATCATCCATGATATAATTTGTAATGTCCTCTCCATTCCTGGTGATAGAGACACTGCAAGAAAGAAACACAAAACAATTCTGACATCACCTCACACGTCCCAGTATGCTGAGGGTGTTTACACCAATACACACTGCCCTCCCAGGCATGTTCACCATTTATGGTGGGGATCGGTGTCAAATTTGAGTTGAAACAACAACTAACCAACAACCAACCAACCACCAACACACAAGGCAATCAGCAAAGCGTATTTCAGTGTCAAAAGACAGATGCAGCCAATTAACCATTGTGTATTAGCAACTGATATTCCCAGTCTCTGAATATATATATATATATATATATATATATATATATATATATATATATATATATATATATATATATATATATATATATATATATATATATATATATATATATATATAAAACCCTGGAACACGCTGGACACCGCTCAATGATGTGTGGGGGTGCACTGCTGATCCAGAAACTGGCCAGTCAACAAGTAAAAAAAGTAAAAAAATAAAAGCAGGCACACCAGCCACACACTCTTCATGTCTTTTTTTTTTTTTTTGCGAAAGAATGTGCATCTACCAGTAATAGTTACGATCGGGTCATTGTTTCCGCGAGACCACCCGTGAAACTGAAACGAGTTTGTATGAATTTTTTTGTCGGTCCAAATGAACAGACATGCAAAATGACAACAGTGAACTCTGGGTTGAGATTTATCATAAACGATAGACGAAATGAGAAACTATGTGTAGAATACGAAAACTACAACTTCTCAAATTCTTATCACACACCATTTTACAGTAAAGCATTTTTCTGCCTAATACCTGCCACCCTAGGCCACGTGACATTTACATCCCAGTTGAACTTTCAGCAGACATCAAACACGAGAGGAGCGGCACAACAGTGTTAAAAAGTTGAAAGAACAGGGTTGGGAGGAAACAGCATGTGGGAAAAAAAAAAACTGTTGAAGACGGTTAGCAAAAGGCAGTTTTGAGAGAGAGAGAGAGAGAGAGAGAGAGAGAGAGAGAGAGAGAGAGAGAGAGAGAGAGAGAGAGCGAGAGAGAGAGAGGGGAGAGAGAGGAGGGGGGGAAGGGGGGGGGGGGGAAGCGAGTGGGGCGCGAGTGGGGGAGGTGGGGGTAGACTTCTTGGACGCAGTCAGTGCGATTAAAGGAAACCAGAACATCAAAGTTCCATTGCTCTCTCTCTCTCTCTCTCTCTCTCTCTCTCTCTCTCTCTCTCTCTCTCTCTCTCTCTCTCTCTCTCTCTCTCTCTCCACACACACACACACACACACACCTCTGTCATACTGCCCGTATATCTGTCAGTCTGTCTGGCTCTCTCTCTCTCTCTCGCTGTCTCTCTCTCTCTGTCTCTCTCTCTGTCCTCTCTCTCTGTCTCTGTCTCTGTCTGTCTGTCTGTTCCCCCGCCTCTCTCATACTTCCCGCCTATATCTCAATACTGTCTGTCTGTCTGTATGTCTGTCTGTCTGTCTCTGTCTCTCTCTGTCTCTGTCCTGTCTCTCTGTCTCTCTGTCTCTCTCTCTCTCTCTCTCTCTGTGTGTGTGTGTGTGTGTGTGTGTGTGTGTGTGTGTGTGTGTGTTGTGTGTGTGTGTGTGTGTGTGTGTGTATGTGTGTGTTTCTTATATCTAAATCATTCATCTCAGGTAAAAGGAAACAAAACGTGAGAAAAGAAAACTTTACTTGACTGGATTTTTGACCTTTAAAAACCAAGGAGCGCCAGAGGTGAGCATTCTCATAAATGTGTGCATTTCCAAAGCAAGTATTCGCATTGTTTTGTTTCTTACAACTAAGTATTACTCTCATTCGTTTTGGTAGAGAGAGAGAGAGAGAGAGAGAGAGAGAGAGAGAGAGAGAGAGACGAGACAGAGAGAGAGACAGAGACAGAGACAGAGACAGAGACAGAGAGACAGAGAGACAGAGACAGAGAGACTGAAAGAGAGTAGGTCTAAACTTAATCCGTCTCTTTCGATGACACATCCACCTAAGTATGACTTAATTCTTGTGAGTGTCACCGTGACGTCTGTCTGGCACTCATTTGTATATAAATGATGTGCATTAAGAAGCAAGCTCTTTATGTAAATCAGTAGCCTCTGCTGTAACTTCTATCTGTGCAGCAGCAGACAAGAATGCTGTCTTCCAACAATTTTTTCTTGGCGTAGAACTCTTGCTGCTAGTCTTCAACCACCTTTCACTTTTTTTTTTCCTGGCTGCAGTCTGACCATTATAATGTCTGGTCAGTGCCATTAAGTAAGCTGTAACTGTGGAAGATATTCCTTATGTAGTACGTCTCCCACGCCTTTGTCATTATAGTCTTTTCATCTTATGTTCACGGCTTAGTCCTCATACTCTTTGATGACGTCGCTTTGTATGGCTGTGCGTTTTTGGTCCACCGTGTGCATTTGTCCACTGCTCGTTTGAACACTGGTGGTGGTGGCCCCACGAATACAGAGCGCTGACCTCAAAAGTGAAGGTCAGGATCCCCAGGACAGCTCAATCGGTGTGACGTCTTCAGCATGGATGGTCAGGGACACTAAGGCACAACAGGAAAAATGGACGTCGAAGAGCTGAAGAGTCCTCTCATCTCTCGTCTCGGGCATCCCATCTCACTCTCAAAAGCTCTCTCGGAAGCTCACATCTTCTCATCTCTCTCTCTCTCTCCCCCTCAGCATCGGTGGCTCCTGGCAGTGAGATTTGTCCTCTCTCCGTCTACATGCTCACTACTAACTCCACTGGTGTGGGGCCTCAATAGAGTCGGAGAAGAAAGAAGCTTCGCCCTCTCTCTCTCTCCTCGTCTCTCCTCGCTCAAGCTCTCTCTCTCCACCGTCTCTCCCTCCTGTCCTCCTCCTCATCTCGCTCGCTCTCTCTCCCTCCAGGCCCTCCTCTCTCCAGCCTCAGAGCTCACCCTCTCATCCTCTCTCTCCCTGCTCTCTCTCCTCTACTCTCTCTCGCTCTCCACTCTCGCTCCCTCCCCTCCTCGCACCACCCCACCCACACACCAACACACACACACACACACCACCCCACCCCCACACCCCAACCCCCCCCGGGGACCCCCCCTTCCAAACACACATACACACACACACTACCCCCCCCACCAAACCACCACCCCTCCACACCCCACACCTACCCTCCCACACACACACACACACACACCCCACCCACACACACCAACACACACCACACGCGCGCGCGCGCGCGCGCGCGGCGCGCACGCACGAGGCACCACGCTGACTGACTGCACCACACATCTAACTCAAACACACCACACACACACCACACACACACACACACACACGCACACACACACACACACACACACCACACACACAACACACACACACACACACACACACATATATAATATATATATATATATATATAGATATAGAGAGAGAGAGAGAGCTAAGAGAGAGATAGAGAGAGAGAGAAGAGAGAGAGAGAGAGAGACGCACATTCAGCGCGCCGCGGCACAGCACACGCACCCACACCCACATATCCACACAGACCACACACACAGACATGACACACAGAGGACACCCGAGGCACACACACGCGTAAACAAACAAACACCACGCACACAAACACGCACATGCACACACACACACCACACACACACACACACACCACCCACACACACACACACACACACACACACACACACACAGACACACCACGCACACCCACACACACACACGCACGCACACACACCACACACACACACACACACACACACACACACGCACGCACGCACGCACACACACACACACTCACACCACACACAAACACACTCACACCAACACACACACACTCACACACACACACAGACACACACACACGCAGCAGCCAGCACACCCACACACACACACACACACACACACACACACACACACCACACACACACACACACACACACACACACACACCACACGCACGCACGCACGATGCGCAAGCACGTACGCCACGCACGCACGAGCACGCACGCACGCACGCCACACACACACACACACACACACACAACACGACACACACAACACACACCACACACACACAAACACACACACACAAACACAATACGCGCCGCACGCCCTGCTACACAGAGGGAGAGAGAGAGAGAGGAGAGAGAGAGAGAGAGAGAGAGAGAGAGAGAGAGAGAGAGATCGAGACGACTTGCGACTTACGAATACTATTACGAAATACGAACACAAGAAACTAATAGGAATCTTTTCTTGCGTGTGCACTTTTGTGTGTGTGTGTGTGTGTTGTGGGTGTGTGTGTGTGTGTGTGTGTGTGTGTGTGTGTGTGTGTGTGTGCGTGTGTGCGTGTGTGTGCGTGCGTGCGTGCGTGCGTGCTTGCGTGTGTGTGTGTGTGTGTTGTGTGTGTGTGTGTGTGTGTGTGTGTGTGTGTGTGCGTGCGTGCGTGCGTGCGTGCGGTGTGTGTGTGTGTGGTGCGTGTGTGCATGCGTGTGTGTGGTGCGTGCGTGCGTTGTGTGTGTGTGTGTGTGTGTGTGTGTGTGGTTATTTTTATAGAATCAATCTAATTTCAACAGATTTGCTGATTTCCATACGTGCGTGCAGGCACCAGTCTCTATGTGTAAGAGAAGCCTGCATACATGCTTGTGTATTAGATTCCCTTCCACCGCCTTCACTCAAGCAGGCTGTTTTACCAGCAGTGTCCATACCGGGCCCCAGCTCCTATCACAGAGACTGCTGCCATGCTTCTCAGCTGAAAGCAGGCCCGCACTGCAGCAGCACCTCACAGATCCTAGCTGCAGCAAAAGAGACGTGAAAAGAGACGTGAGGAGGCAGGAAAACCAATTGCCCAGTGCTGACCCTGAGGTCAGAACACTGTCGCTGTAAGGCAGCCTCTCACTCCATCACACAATCCCCAAAGTCCGTCAGCCAGACACCCAAGACTTCAAAGAAAACCTTCAGAACCCACAGAACCCAGAGGTCTATTTGGCCTCCGTGCCAGACGGGTCTGACTTTCTGCTAAATGCGGCAGGCATACTCGCCTTGGTCAGATTACTGCATGACGTTAGATCATCGTTCATGTAGTGTGGGTTGTGTCTGAAACATAGCAGCTGCAGGGATATATGACGGCACAGATGATCCTATTAAAGGAAAGCTGCGATAGCTTTTTGTAAGCGAGTGTTCTCTGAGTCAGTTTTCATTACCCAACCGTTTTGTCCATTTCTGTGGAGGTTGTTTGTTGTTTGTTTACTTTTATTTCAATTTAGTTTTGATCAATGCTTCGTTTATCTGTTCTGTTCTGTTCTGTTCCATTGTCACTGGCAGTCTAAGCATACTGAGGCTGACACAAGTCTTTCTGCTGATTTCCTTCCACTGACAAGATCATCACTCACTGCCGTATTTTGATGTGCTAACAGTGTATTTTTGTGTGAATAGAAAACATTAGTGTGTGTGTGTGTGTGTGTGTGTGTGTGTGTGTGTGTGTGTGTGTGTGTGTGTGTGTGTGTATGTGCGTGCGTGCGTGCGTGCGTGCGTGCGTGCGTGCGTGCGTGCGTGCGTGTGTGTGTGTGTGTGTGTGTGTGTGTGTGTGTGTGTGTGTGTGTGAGAGAGAGAGAGAGAGAGAGAGAGAGAGAGAGAGAGAGAGAGAGAGAGAGAGAGGAGAGAGAGAGAGAGAGAGAGAGAGATTATGAAAGCATGAATAAATGGAACAACGAGGAAATTAAAGTGCAGAGAAAAAGACCGCATTACAGCGACAAACATGAGGAATTTCATTGCTTTTAGTTTATGCATGTATCGTACATATAGTTGAGTTATACTGACCATACTGATTTAGCTTAACTTGTATTAACCTTCCTTATTCTGCCTTAGTTTGCCTTATTTAGTTCGTCCAAGCCATAAAGAAAACAGGGATGACGCATTTATCCTATTCACACAGCAGGCATGACTTAGATCACCGCGTGATGTTAGTTCAGCTCAGCTAGTATTGTTTGGGCTGAAGCATGGCCTTTGCAGCTCTATGTGACTTCACACACGATTCTATTAAAATGATCAGTTTTAGTGTGATGTTCAATAAGCTGCTGCCATTTCCAAGATCAGTGTTTAAACTTGTATTTGATTTCCCCACTATTTGTCCCTTTCTGTTGTTCTTTCTGTTTCCCTACAAACCTCTATTTCAATGCAGTTACCACAAATTTTTGCTTGTGTCTTCTGATCCGAGCTTTCATTACCTCTGGAAGACAGCAAGTCGAAGCACAAGCCTTTCTGTCGATATGCCTCTACTGAGTAGATCCGCATCGCAGTGGCGTTTTGATCGTCTTACAGCTGGAATTTTTTTTTGTCTGAATGACAACAGCATTTTGAAGTTTAGAAAGAATGACAAAAAAAAAAAAACAAGAAGGAACAACAGAGAAATGGAACAATGACAAAATCAAACAGAAGAGAAACAAAGAATCTTAATAAATGAGGGTTGCTCAAGTTTTCTGACCAACACTGCGTGTGTGTCTGTATCTCTCGGGCCTGGCTGACGCCAGGATATATTATGAAAGGGAGCGTAGGGTACAGCCCTGTCATGCAGTCTCAGACTGGAATAGAATTCCGTAGCGTCATCTTCATCATCTTCATTCTCATCAATCAGGATTAAAAAAAAAAAATCTCAAATTCTGTGGCCCTTCATGCCCTGCTCTCATGGTGACCTCAATTTCGATGTCCTCTCCCTGTCTGTGGCCTTCGTTTGGCTCCGTCAGGGTCACCGGTATCGGCGAGTCCATGGGCGCTGTCGTTTGACGACGTGGTGGCGCCCTCCGGAGGGAGAGCTCGCTAATGCCGGCTCCGCGACTAAGCAAATATTGTCGTCAGTAGGGGGCTTAGTAGGTGGTGTCCTGCGTATGTTGGATCAGAGCAGGCGCCACTGAACACCACGGAAGTGACTCAGCAGCGTGCCATGTCTCCTCCGGTGGGTTGCCTCTTGAAGACTTGAGATTTACTGCTCCCTATGGATTGCCGGTGCCGGGGCTGCGTGGGCGGTGTGGGTGCACTGCCGCTGACGTGGTAAAGAAGATGGGGGAAAAATCTTAACAAACCATTCAAAGTCGACCGCAATGCGCTGACAAACATATGACATTCAAAACGTTCGTTTTATTTCAGCATCCTTTAGTGCCGTTTAGTTTAAAATTAGTCCTACTTATCTTTGTTTAGCTTGCATTGGTCTTGCTGGCCAAATTAGATGACCTTAATTTGGTTAAGTATGATCAGAAGACCAGGAAAAGGTGTCAATTATGACTCATTTTCAGAAGCACCTTCTACACGCCGTTCACACTCCCTCAGGCGCAGTTTTTTGGCTGAGCCACAAACGCCCATGCTTAAAGGAGACATAATAAAGAAAAGAGAGAGACAGAGAAAGAAAATAAAGAAAGAAAATTAAACAACGAAACTGAATTAAAAAAAAGACCTGTCGATAAAGAATAAGATAAAAAAAAAATTGGGAAAGAATCACAAAAATAGAAAGAGACTTCCAAAGGGGACGCTGACCGAAGGACGTAAGTCTGTCATCTGTCCTATTTGCTAGCCACAAAGCAGCGCAGACACCCGTCATTGTTGTATCATCACTCGAAGAGAGTCACGTCACATCTCCCAACAGCCCAATGGTCACGGGCCTAAACATGCGCACAGTGAATGAAGCAAGCTCAGTGGGTCCCCCCCCCCCCCCCCTTTTTTTTTTTTTTTTTTTTTTTTGTAGTAGCGCAGTCCACGCTAGTTGCTATGGGTAAGATCACTGAATGCCATGTTAAAACATGAGCGCCGAGGACTGACATAGGATCGTCAACCTATGCAATAGGACCCCCCCCCCCACACACACACACACACACACACACACACACACACACACACACACACACACACACATGCACACACACACACACACACACACACACACACACACACACACACACACACACACACACACACATATATATATACACACGCGTGCGCGCACGCGCTACATACACACAAACACGCGCGCGCGCACGCACGCACGCACGCACGCACGCACACACACACACACACACACACACACACACACACACACACACACGGGCAGCGAAGGTCGAAATCGGGAGAGGTCGAGAGGTCGAGAGAGAGAGGTCGAGAGAGAGAGAGAGAGAGAGAGAGAGAGAGAGGGAGAGGTCGAGAGAGAGAGAGAGGTCGAGAGATAGAGAGAGAGAGAGAGAGAGAGAGAGAGAGAGAGAGAGAGAGATCACAAGAGCAGAAGGTTCAGAGGGGCGTGGGCAAAGGAAGCCACCAGCACGAGTGTTCTAAGAGATGTGCCAGTCATGTCCGTTAACTTACACTTCCACTGTCCACCACGTCACACCCACCTCTTCACCCAGTGCCCTAGCCTCAGCACCCGTCTAGGCATTCTATTTATCATACCACAGCATCGCTTCAATGAGAGGTACAGCTCTCTCTCTCTCTCTCTCTCTCTCTCTCTCTCTCTCTCTCTCTCTCTGTCCCACCCCCCCCCCCCCACACACACACACACACACACATGGAGTAACAAGACGAGAGGGTCACAGAGGTCATCACGTCTGCCCCTGCAGACTGGAGCTGAAAGTTATTTATTTTAGATTAGCTTTTATTGATCTTCACACAAAGTGGCGTCTCTCCATTTTCCCGCTCACAATCCGCCTCACATTGTACCGAGAGCCAGCCAGGCAACAGACAGCTCCGGACAGGGAGACGGCTGGAGAGAGGGGTGGAAAGAAGGGAGGGGGGTAGGGGTTCGGGGATGGGGATGAGGAGGGTGGAGACGGTAGTGTGGAGGGTAAAGGGGAAGGCAAAGGAGACTGACATGGAAAGTAAGGTAGTAGAGGGTTAATGGGGAGCGACACAAAGGGGCTGAGGGAGGTTAGGGGTTGAGGCTTTGGCAGCATTTATTCTCGATCAGGAGTTCAGACGACTCTGGAAGTACCTTCTCTTGGCAAGAAGCCAGACTCAGTAGGCAGAAACTCTAGCGAGCGTTTAACAGCGGGTCTTCAGAGGCGAAACCCTCCTCAGACCTGGGTTTGGCACTACATTCAGACCTGGGTTTGGCACTACATTCAGACCTGGGTTTGGCTCTACATTCAGACCTGGGTTTGGCACTACATTCAGACCTGGGTTTGGCACTACATTCAGACCTGGGTTTGGCACTACATTCAGACCTGGGTTTGGCACTACATTTATGCGGCCTAGGAGGATAGAGCTGCAGCCAGGTCATGACTCCTAGCTGCCTTTCTGCTCTCAGATATTTTTTCAGGTGCTACCGGGATTTGAAAAGGAAGGAAGGACGTCAAAAGGCGTTGCCTTTTTAGCGGATGTCTTACTTGCATCAGACCCTTGTTCTGGTGATGAGATGGGAAACTGTCGCTTCATGATGGTCACTTTTGACCCTCCTCCAGCAGATCCGGTTGGAACTCTCTTCAGCTACCTTGGCCGTTGTCTTGAAGGTTTTTAGTCTACTTCGTTCTAGAAATCCAGCGCTCTTTCATGAGATCATAGAATGAAGAGTGTGTGTTGTTACAATAGCGGTTGTATTGTTTGTCTTATATCAACATCGGTTCTATTCTTAATTTTATGTTATCGTAGGCTGCATTGTTTGTAATAAGATCTTTGGTTGTTTTGTGTTTCTTGTGTTGTCTTAGTATTTTTACAGGTCGTTGTTTGTCTTCTCCTTATTGTTACAGGTTGTGTTGTTTGTCTCACAATAATTACAGGCTGTTTTGTGTTTTAGCATTATTATCGGCTGTGTTGTTGGTCTTACGCTTATTCCAAGTTGTGTTGGTCTTATTATAATTACAAGCTGTGTTAGAGAGAGAGAGGGGGGGGGGGGAAAGAGGCGAGAGAGAGAGAGAGAGAGAGAGAGAGAGAGAGAGAGAGAGAGAGAGAGAGAGCGTGCATGTGCGTGCGTGAGTGCGCCTGTCGGTCTGTCTGTCTGTCTGTCTGTCTGTCTGTCTCTCTCTCTCTCTCTCTCTCTCTCTCTCTCTCTCTCTCTCTCTCTCTCTCTCTCTCTCTCTCTCTCTCTCTCTCTCTCCATTCTGTGTGTGTGCGTGCGTGTGTGCGTGCGTGCGTGCGTGCACGTGCGCGTGTGTGTGTGCGTGTGTGTGTATGTGTGTTGTGTGTGTGTAGAGTGCGAGAGAGAGAGAGAGAGAGAGAGCGAGAGACAGACAGACAGACAGACAGACAGAGCGAGCGTGTGTGTGCGTGCGTGAGTATGTCTGTGTGTGTGTCTGTCTGTCTGTCTGTCTGTGTGTCTCTCTGTGTCTCTGTCTCTCTCTGTGTCTCTCTCTCTCTGTGTGAAGTCAAGTCAAGTCAAGTCACGAATTTTCTGTGTGTGTGCGTGCGTAAGCGCGCGCGCGCTTTTGTGTGTGTGTGTGTGTGTGTGTGTGTGTGTGTGTGTGTGTGTGTGTGTGTGTGTGTGTGTGTGTGTGTGTGTGTGTGTGTGTGTGTGTGTGTGTGTGTGTGTGTGTGCCTGGGTGCGTGCGTGAAAGTGCGTGCGTGCGTGAGTGTGAGGTGTGTGTGTGTGTGTGTGTGGGGGGTGCGTGAGTGCGTCGTGTCTGTGTGTGTGTGCTGTCTGTCTGTGTGTGTGTCTGTGTGTGTGTGTGTGTGTGTGTGTGTGTGTGTGTGTGTGTGTGTGTGCACTGTGTGTGCCTGCGTGTGCGTGCGTGCGTGCTTGCGTGCACGCGTGCGTGTGTGTGTGTGTGTGTGTGTGTGTGTGTGTGTGTGTGTGTGTGTGTGTGTGTGTGTGTGTGTGTGTGTGTGTGCGTGCGTGTGTGTGTGTGTGTGCGTGCGTGCGTGCATGCGTGTGTGTGTGTGTGTGTGTGTGTGTGTGTGTGACGTATTTAACAACGTTGACTGCAAACCTGTGGAGTTCATGGTGTGTTTTTTGCCATTGACGAGGAGCGAAACCTCCGTGACGCCCCGTCCCCTCCCAGGGGAAGTCATTAAGAC
Source organism: Conus betulinus (assembly GCA_016801955.1). NCBI lineage: Eukaryota > Metazoa > Mollusca > Gastropoda > Neogastropoda > Conidae > Conus > Conus betulinus. The sequence continues at coordinate 79,595 of JADBJO010003115.1, forward strand.
GTCACTCTGCCACTCCATAACTCCTCTGCCACTAGGAGTGCTCTTTTCCTTGCTTTGAGATTATCTCCGTTTTCCAAAAATAACAGACAGGGACCACACACATGAAACGTAAAATGTCTTCGTGGGTTAAAAAAAAAAGTGATTTGTTAAACACACGTTACCTGTTTAATAGGTCACTCAACAGAAAGACTGAAGGGCAACAGTAATGGGTATCATGCAAACAGTTAACATGATAGATAACAAGAGTTGCATACTTTTGTGCTCAGTAAAATAGATTATTTTTGTAAAAAAGTCACTATTCCTACCACACGGTTCTACTATTCACACACACACACACACACACACACACACACACACACACACACACACACACACACACACACACACACACACACACACACACACA
>JADBJO010003115.1:92500-100000 GCA_016801955.1 Conus betulinus
AGAGAGAGAGAGAGAGAGAGAGAGAGAGAGAGAGAGAGAGAGAGAGAGAGAGAGAGAGAGGAGAGAGAGAGAGAGAGAGAGAGAGAGAATTTAGAACAGAGGTTTCTGAAGAGAAGACAAGATGTTAGATGCAGAGGTAGAGTAGAGATAATAGAGTTTTTGCTGCCACATGCAAACAAGTAAAATGAATTTAGAACAATGAAACACAAAAATTCAAAACCAATTACTCAACAAGAAAACAATGAATCGACACGCCTTTGCAAATACACAAAACCTTGTAGAATAGCATTTCAACGTGATGGAAAGGAATTTTGACAGACAATGAATGTCATACCGTAATCAAACAATGATGGTCTTTCGACGGTTACTTGCATCGCACACTATTCTGTTACATGCTTTCTGTATGCGAGCAAAAAAATGGATATACAAAGTCTAGTCTTTACATAAAAATATCGACTGAGCATATACGGAAACGTTACTTCTCGCTGTCAGCCTGATTCTAGCCGAATGGCCAAGTTTTAGTATGTTTTTGTACCCAAAATCGGTTGGCAAGAATACCCGTTCTTTTTACCGAATGCATTATTGTCTCTTTGTAATGTGCCAGTAGGCATTTTGCATCTCTCAAACTATGTTGCAAACAATATGTATCAGAAATAATCAAAAACAGAACACAACTGTCCTTGGAAGCTATACCTTATTCAATACGTTTTTTTTTTTTTCATACCAGCCTTTTTAAATATTCTTTGGAAACCTCGAACTCAAATTTACAATATAGATATTCAAAATACGGTTTCAATATCTGTCAAAAAACTCACATAGTATGTTATATTCAATTCCGTATAATGCAGCCAGGAATCTCTTGTGTGCACATTTTTGTTCCAGGTTTATCCCCTTATTTTGAACGAATAAGAAAATATTCTTTCGATTCTGGATTGAAGTAAAGTGTGCTCAATCATATTAAAACAAACTTTGAAGTAAATCTCTGCTAATCTGTAAAACTGGCTTTACCGTTTGGCTTGCCTTTATCCATTGGCTGGTACGACTGAAGATACTGTACGTTCAACTTTTTCTACACAATTTATCGTTGTAAAATCAACATGTCAAAAAAATAATTAATGATCTTTTGTAAATCTTCACACTGACTTTCATATTATCATAATACCTTGGTGCGGGATGAGGGGATAGGGGTGGGGTTAACAAAAGTCATCGATTCTGTAGACCAGTACATATGTTCATATACAGGCTACAAACAAATTCACACGTACGCGCGCGCGCGCGCGCGCACACACACACACACACACACACACACACACACACACACACACACACACACACACACACACACACACACACACACACACACACACACACACACACACACACACACACACACACACCACACGCACGCACGCACGCACGCACGCACGCACGCACGCACGCACGCACACACACACACACACACACACACACACACATACACACACACACGACTACGTATTTCTAAATGCTCAAGAGGGGAAAAACCAGTTATGTACGTCAATCAAGCATGATCTCTGTCTGTCGGTCGGTCTGTCTGTCTGTGTGTGTGTGTGTGTGTGTGTGTGTGTGTGTGTGTGTGTGTGTGTGTGTGTGTGTGTGTGTGTGTGTGTGTGTGTGTGTGTGTGTGTGTGTGTGTGTGTGTGTGTGTGTGTGTGTTTTATCCACCTGTCTGTCTGTCTAAAAAAAAAATCTCAACCACCATATCAAATAACCTAGTCCTTAATCTTTCCCGGCAGTTCAGCCTCTTTCTGCCCATAGTCCACTATAGCTTCTGCCCCTTCTGCATCAGTCCTGCCTCCTCCTGCCCCTCCCCTCACCTTGTCAAGGCACCACACGGAAGATGTCGGTAGTGTATTGCCATCATGACTGTATCCAGTGCTGAGTTTCAGCAGTCAGGCAGTCACTACAAGCTGGACCTTCAGCCCTTCATACAGCCCTTCATGAAGTTAGTCATTTGAAATTGAAATAGATGCCATGACCACCCATTCATGCGCTCTTAGTCCAACATTCTGGTTCTTTATACAGATCTACGTGATGATTGCCATCAGCATTCTGACAACAACATCTCTGTTATCATTTTTCGTCGTTGTAATCATTTTTGTTTGTTTGTTTTGTTTTGCTGTCTTCTTCTGTGCCACTTCTGAGGCAGTGCATCCACGCCGCTCATTCTGACCCCCTGTCCACAGCCACAGCCCCGGCCCGAGCCGTCGAAGCCCTGGCATCGGCAGTCCACAAGGATCAGTCAATGTCAAGTCGTCAAGAGGCAACCGACCGGAGGAGACACTGCATACGCGATGAATTTCGCTTCATCTTTAGATACCAGTTTTTTTGACAACAGTAGAAAAACAGCTGCTAAAACCATTCACGCACGGCAGCCAGATGCAGTGAAGTTCTATCGTTTATTTTCAACCAAAAACCGTTGAAGTGGGCTATGTTTGAAGATTATCATGTGGAAGTAATACTCGCGTGTTTTTCCCATGATTTCAGTGAAAATTGTGTTTCAGTATGAATACCTAACTGCTGTTTCCCCAATGATTTACAGGATTATTACTGCGTACTCTGGCCTACAGTGTGCTTGTTATTGCCATTTGCTTTTTTGTTCTGTTTAGTTTTGTTTTCTCATGAACGCCCATGAGTTTATTTTTTAATTGAAAACATCTTGAACATCACCGTAGTGACTCGGCAGCAGTGCAGTACCTTCTTTGGCGAGTGGCATCATAGCTTCTTAATATCAGTTGCGGCCAGGAGACCGACGATGCTCCAGACATCGTGAACTGCTAACAGCTTACTGCCCAGACAGTCATTAGGCTGGGGCACCTTCACCTGAACCTTAATCTCTCTTCCTGGATGTTTGACAGTCCCATGCAGATTGATAACTTCTTTCGATTAAAATCTCACACACAATCGGGCTAATCGCATTCCGAGTGTGGATGTTTCCTTCCTGGTGTTGTGACCTTGGCCTGCTTTTGATCGCTTTCTCGTTCTTCCAGCTTGTTAAACCTCCATGATAACATTAGTTTCTACATCTAACACCTCCAAACGACTTGATCGCCTTGATCCAATAATGATTACACAGGCTGGGCCTTCGTGGTAACTAGCACCTGCCATGAAATGTAGTCAAGTTAACGAGTTTACTTTTTGAGGTTATTCCTTTTTGGTTTGTTTTTTTTTTCCTGTTCTGTTCTGTCTTTCCTTCCCTTTTGTTTTTCTTCTTTCGTTCTTCCTTTTTAATCTCCTTTTTTTTTTTTTTTTTTTTTTTTTTTCTCCCGTTTCTTTTTCACCCCACCCCCCTCCCCATCTGTCGTCCTATTTTCTATTATTGTACCTTTTCTTGTCTTTTTTTGTAATTCTCTTTTTGGTTTACTTTTTTTTCGTTTTTCTTTTTCGTTGTTTCTTTGTCTTGTGGAACATTAAAGAGGGATGGAATTCAGCTCCCTGTGTGCAGCAGACACCTGTAAATGATTCATTCAAAGGACATCATCATTCTTTTTCGGGTTTTTCTGTGCTTTTTGGTATTCTCCACACCTAACTCTTTCCACCTATCTTCACAACAGCCACATCCAGTCAGGAGTTTTGCCACAGCCTTTGCATCAGCAATCCATGAAAAGCTATTAATGTTAGGCCGCTGTGAGGCAACCCGCCGGAAGAGACTGCGCGGATGCAGAGTCACTGCACTGTGTTCAGTGGTGCCGATACTGATTGAACATACACGGGACATGACGAGTAAGGCCGTATGGATAATACAGGACATGACGAGCAAGGCCGTATGGACAATAACAATCCACGGAGCTGGTCTTTACGAGCGACCCCACTTCATGAGTGTGTCACCATAGGTTGTCATGGTATCCATCCAATAACAGTCCTTAGCGAAGACGCTTGACACGATCTCAACATGGATGAATGTGCATGGATCACCAAAAGGCAGGATGCGAAGAGTCATAGCATGTGGAACTGTTCAATGTTCTTTTCAGACCACATCTTGGCATCAACCAGATCGTAGAGATTCATGATGCAGACACCCGCAGGTTTGGTCCCACGCACTATGGAAGGCATCCAGTGAGGCAGACACAATTTGACTGGCTGGTTCGTTGTAGCAGCCATCCCATATGAGTCTATGGCACAGTCAGCGATGCTGGTACGACTCCTGTGAGACTTGAATCTCTCTCTCTCTCTCTCTCTCTCTCTCTCTCTCTCTCTCTCTCTCTCTCTCTCTCTCTCTCTCTCTCTCCTCTCTCTCTCTCTCTCAGTGTGACACAACATTTCACACACACACACACACACACACACACCACACACACACACACACACACACACCACACACACACACCACACCACCACCACCACCACACCACCACCACCACCACTACCACCACCACCACCACCACCATCAACAACAATAACAACAACAACAACAACAACAACAAGAAAATTTCACACAACTACATTGACAACAGCAACAACAACAACATTTCACACGCACAAATGCACGTTCGCAAAACACGCACGTACGCACGCGCGCGCGCGCAACACACACACACACACACACACACACACACACACACACACACACACACACACACACACACACACACACACACGCGCGCGCGCGCGCGCGCGCGCGCGCTCACACACACACACACGCATCAGACACAATCTCATGCTAATCACATGCTTCGCATCACTGTTTCTCTCCAGCCCTCATTTGGTCAGACTATATGTTGTGTGAGTCTCTGGTTACTGAAGGCTGTTAAAACCCCTATCATCACATTCCCTCCCTGAACCAGCGCATCAAAACGACTGGATCGACTGATAGCAGTCACAGCTATGGGTGGGGCTTCATGGCTATGCTTATCCACCTGAAATTAGAAAGGATTCAGATTCCAAACCTTTGCAGTATGGTCGTTTTGTTTTCACTTTCTTTGTGTTCGTTTTCTTTCTTTTCTTTCTTTCCTTTCTTTCCTTTTTCTTCTTTTCTTTTTTTTCTTTCTTTCTTCTTTCTTTTCTTTCTTTTCTTTTCTTTCTTTTTCTTCTCTTTCTTTCTTTCTTCTTTCTTTCTTTTCTTTTTTCTTTTCCTTTCTTTCTTTTCCTTTTCTTTCCTTTTTCCTTTTTCTTTTCTCTTTCTCTTTTGTCTTTCTTTCTTTCATTCTTTCTTTCTTTTCTTTCTTTCTTTTGTTTGCTTTCTTTAGTTCTTTTCTTTTTTTCCTTTCTCTTCCTTTCTCTTTCTTTCTTCTTTCTTTTTTATTTATTCTGCTTTCTTTTCTTTCTTTCTTTCTTTTTCTTTCTTGCCTTTTTTTTCGTTTTTCTTTTTTTTCCTTCTTCTTTTCTTTCTTTTCTTTTTCCAGTTCTTTTCTTCCTGTTTTTTTCTTCTTCCTTTCTCCCCTTTTCTTTCTTTTTCTTTCTTGTTGTTTCTTTTTCTTTCTTAAGGCTAATGAAAAAGTGAGTCCAGTTAAAACACTTATCTGGCCTAGCTGAAGAGTTCTTTACTTTATGTTTTTTTTTTTATTTATTTTTTTTGGCCCGGTTGAAAATCTGTTTGATGTGGTTGTACCGCCAACCACCTCAAAATGATGCGGCACATGCAGCACGGTACGACCGAAAATAATGCTCAGCATCCGCAACAGGTACGGCTGCAAAGTTCATTTTTATGGTTTGTTTCAACTGACAAAAGGTAACTCAATTCTTTTTTTCATTTTCTGAAAAGACAACTTTTTCTTTTCCTTACTCCACATGCAGTTTGTTATGCTTCCATATTTTCACTAAAAAGACACTCACCACATGCAGTTTGCACAGAAAAGACACACTCATGCAGTAAGGCACTCACTGAAAATTTTCTTTCCACATACAGTTAAGGCACTCACTAAAAAGACACTCCACATACAGTAAGGCACCACTAAAAAGACGCTCAACATGCAGTAAGGCACCACTAAAAAAGACACTCCAACCTGCAGTAAGGCACCACTAAAAAGACACCCCAACATACAGTAATGCACCACTAAAAAGACACTCCACATACAGTAAGGCACCACTAAAAAAGACACCCACATACTAATGCACTCAAAAGACCACTCAACATACAGTAAGGCACCACTAATAAGACACTCAACATGGAGTAAGGCACCACAAAAAACGACACTCAAACATGCAGTAAGGCACTCACTCAGGAAGACACTCCACCATGGAGTAAGGCACTACTAAAATTTTTTTTTTTTTTGCGTTTGGTGTTTTTAAGGCACTCTCATATTTTCACTTTTTATAGCTGAAGAGTTGCTCAATACTAGATACAGACAAATGTCAAAGCACTTTTTTAAATATGCAGTACAAGCATGACAGAAAAGGTGCACACTATGCAGTGCTCACATGACTGAAAAGACGCAACACATGCTTTGCACGCATGACTGAATTATGCATAACTGGCCCGATTGAAAATCTGTTTGATGTGGTGTACCGCCACGCCTCAAATGATGCGGCACATGCAGCACGGTACGACGAAAATAATGCTCAGCATCCGCAACAGGTACGGCTGCAAATACGCTGTATATGGACTGCAGGCATGACACAAAGGTACTCAATATGCATTTTTCATGACTGAAAGACACTCAACATGCAGTAAGGCACCACTGAAAAGACACTCCACATGCAGTAAGGCACTCACTAAAAAGACACTCCACATACAGTAAGGCACTCACTAAAAAGACACTCCACATACAGTAAGGCACTCACTAAAAAGACACTCCACATACAGTAAGGCACCACTAAAAAGACGCTCAACATGCAGTAAGGCACCACTAAAAAGACACTCAACATGCAGTAAGGCACCACTAAAAAGACACCCCACATACAGTAATGCACCACTAAAAAGACACTCCACATACAGTAATGCACAACTAAAAAGACACACAACATACAGTAATGCACCACCATAAAGACACTCAACATACAGTAAGGCACCACTAATAAGACACTCAACATGGAGTAAGGCACCACCACTAAAAAGACACTCAACATGCAGTAAGGCACTCACTCAGAAGACGCTCAACATGGAGTAAGGCACTACTAAAAAGACACTGCAAGTGCAGTAAGGCACTCACTCAGAAGACGTTCAACAAGCAGTAAGGCACTACTAAGAAGACACTCAACATGCAGTAAGGCACCACAAAAAATGACTCTCATTATGCAGTAAGGCACTACTAAAAAGACGCTCAACATGCAGTAAGGCACCACAAAAAATGACTCTCATTATGCAGTAAGGCACTACTAAAAAGACGCTCAACATGGAGTAAGGCACCACAAAAAATGACTCTCATTATGCAGTAAGGCACCACTAAAAAGACGTTCAACATGCAGTAAGGCACCACTAAAAAGACATTCAACATGCAGTAAGGCACCACTAAAAAACACTCCACATGCAGTAAGGCAACACTAAAAAGACGTTCAACATGCAGTAAGACACTACTAAACAGA
>JADBJO010003115.1:105000-115000 GCA_016801955.1 Conus betulinus
AAACGTTTATTTCTGTAACAATCCAGAATACATTTGTGTAATTGAATTAAACCATGAAATACCATATATAATAGAAACGTTCATTTCTGCAATAATGCAGAATACATGTATAATTGAATTAAACCATATAACACCATATATAATAGAAACGTTCATTTCTGTAATAATGCAGAATACATTTGTATAATTGAATTAAACTATGAAATATCATATATCATAGAAACGTTCATTTCTGTAATAATGCACTATAAACAATCGATTGGTGTGCTTTGTTGTCTCGAAAATAGATATGGACTGATCACAGACAGTCGTGTTTATGTATGAAACATGGGTGTGATCAGCAAGATGTGATTTTCCCGATAGAGTTCCCAGTTTCATTCACCTTGGGTTCAGCTCGTGGCATGCGGAGGAGCAAAGAATACAGGATATGTGACGTCTCTGTTAGAGCTTACTAATATCTCTGTTATAGAGTACTAACAATGGTATCATACCTATCCCAAAACTCTCATTCGTCACAGTCATCATAGGAATTCCTTTAAATAGTACACTACAAGACATCAGCATGCATGTGCTTAATTACGATTTCAACATATCCTCAAATCTTGGGATTCCAAAGGATGGGAATCGCTTGGAGGTCAGTCTGCCACTGACACAGAGAGACATGTTCCAGGAAGAAACACATTTCACAAGCACAACTCTTCACCGACAGGGAGCCTTTATTGGTGCTATCACAGACCGGTCAAGATGCCCGAAAGTGCCAGACCGGATTTGGTCAGCTTGGACTGCAGCCACAGAAATAACTTTTGTGTTATAAAATGATGTCTGGTTACATTACTCCAGTGGATTTGTGACACCATGACCTCTATCTCCTGTGATGCTCCCACATTTGAAAACAAATTTATTCTCAACCACCTGCTTGTACATAAAATATTTTCACTGAACAGAATTTGCGCCCCAGTTTCCAAAACCAGTATTCATTTGTAGTTGCTGGTCTTTCCCACTGTTTTCTTTTGATTTTTTTTTCAGTTTGAATGGGCGTTCAAAACTAACAATTTGAGCTGAATCACCGAAAAAAAAAAAAAATCTGTACTGCTTCAGGTGATACGTAGGCAAAGCCCTCATGAACTGATTACTCCGACCTCCTGGAATGCCAAGAATTAAGGATTTAATGAAGTCGTTAATGAGAACGTGAATGGCGATACCTTTCAATTAAAAAAAATGCGACATTCGAAAGAATTACTGCATAAAAAAGTCCAGAAAGACTGTGATGATGAGGAGAGATGATGGGGACAGGTCTCTTGGGGACAGGTCTCGTTGCTATTGACAGGTACCCTAGAACCTCAAACAGTACATATCCCTGTATAGGTCTCTTGGGACAGGTCTCGTTGCTATTGACAGGTACCTAGAACTCAAACAGTACATATCCCTGTATAGGTCTCTTGGGGACAGGTCTCGTTGCTATTGACAGGTACCCTAGAACCAAACAGTACATATCCCTGTATAGGTCTCTTGGGGACAGGTCTCGTTGCTATTGACAGGTACCCTAGAACTCAACAGTACATATCCCTGTATAGGTCTCTTGGGGACAGGTCTCGTTGCTATTGACAGGTACCCTAGAACTCAAACAGTACATATCCTTGTATTTGTTGTTCCTCTGCGTCCCACAACTGAACCCCAAGGTGAACCTGACATTTCCGTCAGGAAAGTAACTATGTTTCATGCAGAAAGTCTACGATATCTGTGAACAATTGTTATCTATATTCAGGACCACAGAGTACATGATATGATTGTTAGTACATTTTGTAAATATACGTTTTTGTTCATAGATTTTTTTTTTCATATTTGTAATGTAGATGCACGAAATTATTGCTTGTTTTTAAGAAAATGTCTGTTGAGTCCATACATACACTGCCCTCCCCCATCTTTGCATCCCCCTCCCCTTTCCTCTTAATCAGCCCCTGCCTTCCACCCTACAAGAATACTCGTTACACATAGCCACCACGTCTGCCACCCAAAATCTTTTTTTTAAAAAAGTTTCTTTTTTTTGGGGCAGGGCAAAGAAGTAACTATGGCAGCATAAATCCAACTTTCTCCTTTTTTATTTGACGGGTTAGAATGTAACGGAGGAAAATGCTTTGGGAAAAAGGTAATGTGGGATGGGGGAAGGGAAGAGGAACTTGACATTTACACGAAATAACAGAGCGTAACTCTCCCAGGAATTTGTGTGTTTTGACCTTTTGCGTGTTTAAGCCATTTTCCATTGTTTTGTTTGTGTTCTGCACTTCTGTCCAAACAGAGATGTTTATGCTGGTATTTCTGTGTTTCCCTAACCCATGAAATGTAGACATTGACCACAGGAACATTAACTGGTGTATTTTTCCTCATGCCTACCTGTGTATACACAAGCTGCTAATTTTGTTTGTCCTGTTAGGTCTCTAGGTATGTTCGCCTGGGGACGGGGAGGAGGGGGGGGGGGAGAGCATGTTTTTTTTTCTGGAGGGTGTGAGGGCGGATTGGAGGATGGGATGGACCAGGAGAGAAGGGAGAGAAGTATGCAAAGCTTTTACAACCAGATTCACACAGATCTGTTCACCATGGTGACTTCCTTCTATTCACAAAACAGGTGTTTATTGCGTTTAACGCATAAAAAAGAAAAACAACTAAACGGAGATGAAATCATAAACTGAAAGCAGACTCCACATGCATGCCGATGCTGATGATTAAAAACTAGCCAAGTCTTCTGAGGGTTGGGTAGTTTTCATTCAAAATTCAGTAACGAACACCAGCTACAAGACATCAAGGCAGAAATATATTAGTTGGGTTTGGAAGGTTTTCTTATTTGTCTGATTGTTTAACAATACGACTCTTCTTTTTTCTTATATGAAGAGAAGTGATTGCATTAAAAGTAACGGCGCATCAGGATGACACAGTCGTATTGTATCACACGTCGGGCATTCTACGAGTCTACAAATCATTCTATAGATTCAACTCACAGTCTGTACGTGTCTGTCTTTTATTCTACAAATCATTCTATAGATTCAACTCACAGTCTGTACGCGTCTGTCTTTTCAGGACGTCCCATCTGTCCTTCGAGTTTAAAGCTGTATTCTGTGACTGCTACAATGAAAACTTAATGAAAAAGAAAACAGAATAAGCAGAGATAAGCATAAATATTGGGCGATGAATAATTGATGCATATGTTTTTTTTCATTAAAAAGAAAAGAAAGATATTCATTACGCTATTCCAAAATTCCCTAATTGTTATGCTTGGTCAGTACCCTCACAGACATATTTCGGTACTGAGAAAGTCTAAAATAAAATAAAAAAGCAGCTCATATAGAGACGTACGAGTCTGCATGCAATGACGCCATCTAGACAAGCAGTCCGTTTTCCCTCACACAACTGTTTCCACTTTAAATGACTATACTGTCACATACCGCTCAACCGTGGAGACTTTTGTAGGAAAATCCTATTATGTTGTCACCGATAAAAAAAAGAAAAGTTTCCTTCGTAACAACAACGACCCAGAAAGTTATCGGTGACACCAAGAATCTTATCGGTAACACTTCATGAAAAACTGACGGGATAAAATGTAGTTTCATCCAAATCGGTTCAAGACATGGTACTGTGATTCACAATGCTTCATAAAGGTCAACTATAATTTTCCTAGAACATAAGGATGCTCATGACAACATATTCTTTAACCAGATAACATGATCATCAGGACATTAATGGATACATCTGGCATAACACCACTAGATATATTATATATATATTGCCGTTTGTGCAATGTAAGTATACCTAGACAGTCATAGCAGTCTACTGATGAGAATTGTTGCAGTGTCTCTGCTAAGCTGTGAACAACATCAAGGTAGAGGTGTACATTTCCTCTCCCCCTCTTGTTCTTCTCCTCCCATTTGTGTTATTCTTTCCTTTCTCTTTCTCTGCCCTTTTCATGTTCTGTGCTTTCGCCTTTCCCCTTCGTTCTTTCTTTTAGCCATTTCCTCCCCCACAACTTCTTTTCCTGTCTACTGAGACGTCTCATAACTGGTAGAGCCCAGAGATGGAGGTGTTGTGATGTTGCGTGACGGGACGTGGAAGAGCAATTTATTGCCACATTACTCTGGGGGCAGTGCGGAAAATGCATGTGCTGATTCGTTTTTGTCAACTCAGAGAGAGCAGACTAGAGAGAGGAGAGAGAGAGAGAGAGAGAGAGAGAGAGAGAGAGAGAGAGAGAGAGAGAGAGAGAGAGAGAGAGAGAGAGAGAGAGAGTGTGTGTGTGTGTGTGTGTGTGTGTGTGTGTGTGTGTGTGTGTGTGTGTGTGTGTGTGTGTGTGTGTGTGTGTGTGTGATTGCGCGTACGTGTGCGCATGTGAGCGTGTGTATGTGCGGATGAGAGAGAGAGAGAGAGAGAGAGAGAGAGAGAGAGAGAGAGAGAGAGAGAGAGAGAGAGAGAGAGAGAGAGAGAGAAATGTGCGTGTTGGCGGTAATGGTCAAACAGACAGGGGCCGGTGGAATTACTGATATGTTTACGATTTAGATGACAGCAGCCCCACCCGCACACACCACACCCTCTCTCTCTCTCTCTCTCTCTCTCTCTCTCTCTCTCTCTCTCTCTCTCTCTCTCTCTCTCTCTCTCTCTCTCTGACTGACTGACTGTCTGTGTGTCCGTCTGTCCATCTATCTATCTGTCCGTCAGTCTGCCTGTCCATCTGCTTGTCTGTCTCTCTATCTGTCTCTGTCTCTGTCTCTCTCACATTTATAAATGGAACATCTATAGGTGAATTACGAAATGCGCGCGCATGTGTGTGTGTGTGTGTGTGTGTGTGTGTGTGTGTGTGTGTGTGTGTGTGTGTGTGTGTGTGTGTGTGTGTGTGTGTGTGTGTGTGTGTGTGTGTGTGTGTGTGTGTGTGTGTGTGTGTGTGTGTGTGTGTGTGTGTGTGTGCGCGCGCGCGTGTGTGCGTGTGTGCGTGCGTGTGCGCGCGCGCACGGGGTGTGTATATATATATATATATATATATATATATATATATATATATATATATATATATATATATATATATATATATGTGTGTGTGTGTGTGTGTGTGTGTGTGTGTGTGTGTGTGTGTGTGTGTGTGTGTGTGTGTGTGTGTGTGAGGCATGTGAACGTAGATATGGGGTCAACTTGAATTTCTTTGTTACTTTACAGGTTCACTTTCCATTTTTTTCTGTGTCTGTGCCAGCTTACCAGCCTCGGGGTCCAGCTGACGGGACCATAGAGACATACATGTACACAGTGCAGCACAAATGCAATACATTCAAGGTTTTCACCATAGCCCAGGGCTTTGACGTAGGTCAGCGACCTCATTTTGTTCCTTATTGAAGTCTTTGTACTTTGCAGCTTGACGTATTAGATGGTGTGCAGCATTTAGAGACCAAGCGGCAGGTTTTGAGATACTACGTGGTCTATATCATCTTGTCTGCTCGTTGTACACACTTTTGGCATTGCTGATACAATATAGTCTATATCAACTTGTCTGTGTATTAGGACATTGCTTTTGCTATGTAGTCTATAACCATGTCTCTATGTTGTGACATAAAATGCTGCGTAATTTATGGAACGTTTGTTTGAATGTTATGACATTGCGGAATCTTGCGACGGATTCAACAAAGATAAGTGATGGCTCGTTCTTTATTTTCGCTGTCCCGAGTGCTGGTGTTCTTGCCTGAGGAAGACCTAAAAGGTCGAAACGCGTCGTGTTTGGTCTTGTGATTCGTTGTCCACGATGACCGCTGGAGTCATTATAAAATCTGTTCAGATGCAATGTCGTTTGCTGTAACCTTGTTTGCAAGCCATGACAGGGATACTGTGTGGTCTAGGTAACCTTTTTCCGTGCGTCATGACAAAGCAAATGCTGTACAATATATCTAACTGTCTGCAAATTCTAATTGAGCAGGTGCTGTGTAGTCTATGTAACCTTGTTTGTACGTCAGCGCCTCCCAGATGTTGTGTATTCTGCTTAACCTTATCCACATATCATGACACAGCTGATGAAGCGTAATATAAATAGGTTAGTCCACACGTCATAACAACTGCATCCTCGTTTTAAGTTCTCAGATGCAACGTTACGCTTTGGGCATAGCTGCATGTCGTAACTTAGCCAGTTCGAGAGGGAACAATATTTACATTTCTAGCATTCCAGCTTACCATTTTTCTAGCCTCCTATAGCATCACTACCATAACTGTAGAGTTACAATCACAATTATTAACAAAACTATTAATTTAATTATTAACATGCCTATTAGATTCCATCCTTCCCATAATTCATATCTTCTATTTCCTTTCTATTCTTCCTGTCCTCCCCTCTCCCTCCTCCCCTTGGTTTTTTGTTGTTGTTGTTGTTGTTGTTTGTTTTTTTTTTTTCCTCCTCCTTAGAATTAACATTAATACCTTTAGTATCATTACTATTATTAAAATTGTTATTTTGTATCTATTGTTATTTTTATCTATTCATTCTATTACCAGTATTATTTTTCAATTATTTATTTATGCATTTATTATCATTACTGTTTTTTTTACAACTTATGTTTCATTTATTCATTGATTTGATTTAATGTTGTTTATGTATTATTATTATTATTATAAAAACATATTTTCTAAATATATTTCTGTATCATGCTTTTATTACCTTAACCTTCACAATGGTTGTTCGCAGTATCATCAGTAATACTGTTGCTAGTATTGATACTATCACCACTAGCATTGACATCGCCATCGCCTTCGTCGCTGGGACTGTTGCCACGGCAACCCTGCTGTTTAAGAATCCTCTAACCCACTCTCCTTTCTCCCATACTGCAGCTGCCATTGCCTTATTGTCACCAAGAGTGGTAGTAATCCTGTCTTAATTCATTGTTTCAATATTTTGACCATTATTAGTATTTCTATCAGAAATATAATTACCATCATTACGACCTTGACTCACACATTATTTCCCTTCCAACAGCCTCGTTCTCGTCCAACGCCTTCTTTGCGCTGAACTCTGAAGCGATCAAAGCTAATTGACTAACAAGGCTCAGGACAAGACACAATGCATTTCGACTTCTTGGGTTTTCCTCAGACAAAAACAAACAAACAAACAAACAAACAAACAAACAAACAAAAAACAGATCACATTTAACATTTAGGACAGTACAAACAAAGAACGAAGAGTGACTTATCTGTCCACGAGTTCAGAACACATGGACAAATAAGTCACTCTTCGTTCTTTGTTTGTACTGTCCTAAATGTTAAATGTGATTTTTTCTTTTTTTGCCTGAAGAAGACCCAAGAGGTCGAAATGCATTGTGTCTTGTCCTGTGCTTTGTTAGTCAATGTCCTTGGCGAATTTTCGTTGTCCTATTATTTTATTTCTATCTTGCCTGAAGAAGACCTGAGAGGTCGAAACGCGTTGTGTTTTGTCTTGTGACTCGTTTGTTGACGTTTCTCTGGGCTGTTCGCTAACGCTTATCTAAGATTTGTTTAGCCAGTTCGGCTGAGTCCGCACACAGTGATGACTCTATGTGAATATCATGTGAACTCTGAACCCTGTGTGTGATATCGGTGTTATCTGACAAGAGATGCCTGTCAACCGTTGTTGACCTTGAACTGACTCAGAACTCGGTGCTGCCGTTGCCATCGGCATTCTGATCATTGACTTCACGCTGTCTGGAATCGTCTCCTTCATTCCATTCACGCGGGTTGCGTCCCTTGTCACTGGACACCCGCCTTGACCACACGATGACCACTGTGTCTCTGATAGATGTTCAGATGGTTTTAAAACAGATCAGGCTGGATACTGATCAGTTTGAATTGCTGCTTTACTACTGTCGTCATCATCATCATCATCATCATCATCATCATCATCATCATCATCATCATCATCATCATCATCTATTATTGTTGTTGTTGTTGTTGTTATGATTGTTATTGTTATTATTATTATTATTATTATTACTGCTATTTTTGTGGTAGTAGTAGTAGTAGTGTGTTATTGCAGTTGTAGTTGTCGTTTATCTTGATTGTTGTTGTTATCATTATACATGACATGATCTCATTAACATTTCAGCATAGTCAGGATTCATTTTCTTTTCTTTTCATTTTTTTTTACAGCAGTGGAGAAGCGACGTTGTCACTGGGCTCAAGGGATTGGAGAACAGGTCAGCCCAGAGGTGACCAAGACGATTGAGGGGGAGTCATTGACTGTGGCGTGTGTCTGTCTGTTGAATCAATGATGGAGTTGTGAGCCCCTGGTCCGAGAAGCAGGTGCGATGTTGTTTATCGCCCATTCATTAAGACAAATTTGCCGTGCCCCTGGCCTGAGAGGCAGGTGCGATGTTGTTTATCGCCCATTCATTAAGACAATTTGCTGTGCCCCTGGCCTGAGAGGCAGGTGCGATGTTGTTTATTACCCATTGTCATCCCTGACCTGACAACCAGGTGCAGTGCTGCGGGTCATTCCCTGACTTGAAAATCAGGTGTAATGTTTTATCGTTCTTATCATTCCCTCGTCTGAGAGCTAGGTGTAATGTTTCATCATTGTCTATCATTCCCTCGTTTGAGAGCTAGGTGTAATGCTTCATAATTCTCTGTCATTCCCTCGTCTGAGAGCTAGTTGTAATGTTCATCGTTCTCTATCATTCTCTCATCTGAAACTAGGTGCAATCATAATAATTATCTATAATTCCCTCGTCTGCAAGCAAGGTGTGATGTTTATCGTTCTCTGTCAGTCTTTTGTCTGAAAGACAGGTGTGATGTTTATCGTTCTCTATCAGTCTTTTGTCTGCAAGCTAGGTGTGATGTTTATCGTTCTCTGTCAGTCTTTTGTCTGCAAGCTAGGTGTGATGTTTATCGTTTTCTATCAGTCTTTTGTCTGAAAGACAGGTGTGATGTTTATCGTTCTCTGTCAGTCTTTTGTCTGAAAGGTGTGATGTTTATTGTTCTCTGTCAGTCTTTTGTCTGAAAGACAGGTGTGATGTTTATCGTTCTCTGTCAGTCTTTTGTCTGAAAGACAGGTGTGATGTTTATCGTTCTCTGTCAGTCTTTTGTCTGAAAGGTGTGATGTTTATTGTTCTCTGTCAGTCTTTTGTCTGAAAGACAGGTGTGATGTTTATCGTTCTCTGTCAGTCTTTTGTCTGAAAGACAGGTGTGATGTTTATCGTTCTCTGTCAGTCTTTTGTCTGAAAGGTGTGATGTTTATTGTTCTCTGTCAGTCTTTTGTCTGAAAGACAGGTGTGATGTTTATCGTTCTCTGTCAGTCTTTTGTCTGAAAGACAGGTGTGATGTTTATCGTGTTCCATCATTCCCTCGTCTGAGAACTAGGTGTAATGTTGATCATTCTCTATCAATCCCTTGTCTGAGAGACAGGAGTCATGTTTATCATTCTCTATCATCCTCTCGTCTGAGAGCCAGGTGTAATGTTTATGATTCTCTATCATTCCCTTGTCTGAGAGCCAGGTATGTTAATAATTCTCGATCATTTCCTTGTCCGAGAGCCAGGTATGTTTACAATTCTCTGTCGTTCCTTTGTCTGGGAGCAAGGTGTAATGTTTATCATTCTCTGTCATTCCCTTCTCTGAGAGCCAGGTGTAATGTTTATCATTCTCTGTCATTCCCTTCTCTGAGAGCCAGGTGTAATGTTTTTATCATTTTCTATCATTCCTTTCTCAGAGGGCCAGGTGTGATGTTGTCTATCACTCACCGTCTTTCCGGATATGAGACCCAGGTATGATGCCGTTGTTTGCCGTTCACAGCCATTCTCTGTATGATGCTGTTGTTTGCTGTTCACAGCCATTCTCTGTATGATGCTGTTGTTTGCCATTCACTGCCAATCTCTGTATCATGCTGTTGTTTGCCATTCACTGCCAATCTCTGTATCATGCTGTTGTTTGCCGTTCACTGCCAATCTCTGTATCATGCTGTTGTTTGCCATTCACTGCCAATCTCTGTATGATGCCGTTGTTTGCTGTTCACTGCCAATCTC
>JADBJO010003115.1:122500-132500 GCA_016801955.1 Conus betulinus
AACCAAATTCTTGAAGAAGAATACTTTTTGCACAGTCTCTTATTGAAATACCCTAGACTACTGTTGGGAGAGTTGTGACAAAAATGGGGGCTCGTCCGGGATATTGATCCAAGAGGTTCCTGTTATTTTTGCCTACTGCTAGTTAGCAGAAAGTATATTGTGGTTATTTTAGTTGATGATTTGTTGGAATTTGTATTGCAGGGAAGACACTTGGTTTTGTAGTGTTGTTAGGATATATATATATTTTTTTTTCCTTCTCTGTTGTGCATTTATTTTAGAGTTGGAAATTTTGTTGTTGGGATGGCAGAAGCTTATCCTACTCCTGAAGTTACTCCAGTGGGTCGTGGCCGTGGTCGCGGTGCTGTTACTGAGGATAGATCTCATCAGTTTATTCTTGGAAGTCCTATGGCAAGGTTTAGAATGGAGGGTGAACAGATGGGGTTAACTGGCAGAGAACTTGCTCAGTTTGTTACTGACTGTGAAAACAGATTATTGAGGCAGAAAGAGGTTGAAGCCGAGATAGCTTTGAAAGAGCGAGAACTGCAGCTGAGAATGCAGGCGTCTTCATTTAGTCATGGGGATAGTCAGGAGTTTGAGAGGGTCAAACTTGACATGCCATTTTTGAAGATGGTGATGATATTGATAGCTATCTTTGTCAGTTCGAACGTCTCGCAAAGTTGCAGGATTGGAAGCCGAGTACTTGGGCAGTGCGATTGGGCGCTTTGTTGAAAGGCAAGTCAAGAGAGGTTTATACTGGTTTGTCGGAGGATGAGGTGCACAGTTATACTGTTCTGAAAACTGCTCTGTTAAGGCATTACCAGATTTCAGCGGAGACTTATCGTCACAATTTCGCAGAGTTCGGAAAGAACCAGGAGAGACTTACCAGCGTTATGTGGCAAAACTGAAGTTGTGGGTGGAAAGGTGGCTACAGTTGTCAGAACGTAGAGCTACTTTTGATGAACTTCTGGATTTAGTGCTCATGGAACAGTTTTTGGAGAGTTTGTCGGCGGATTTGGCAACTTTCATCCGGGAAGAGAAAACCGAAGTCTGTGCAAGAGGCTGCAGATTTGGCCGAGATATACTCTGAAGCTCACAGGGGAAGGAATGAAGTTAGTAAAGTGGGACTACCTTCTGGTTCAAGGGGTTCAGTAGGCCAGAAACTGGGTTTTTCAAAACCCAGCAAGGAAATCATGTGTCATCACTGCAAGAAAAGGGGACATAAAAAAGTGGATTGTTTTCTTTGGAAAAAAAGAAAAGGAAAAATCAGGGATAAAAGCAGTCATTACAACCATGCGACTGGGTTCACATGATTCTAGTCATGTTGATGAATTGTGTCAGGCTTGTTCGGAAAAACCTTTTGTGCCAAGATGTACGGCTAAAGTTGGGTCAAAGGAAATTGAGGCTTTGAGAGATACAGGGGCAGAACTTTTTGTGGTGAAGAAAGATTTGGTGGCTGAGAATCAGTTGACGGGAGAGACACTGAAAGTCATGTTGGCAGATTCCAGTAGTGGACAGGAACTACCTATTGGGTGGGATAGATATTCAGTCTCCATTTTTCACAGGAACTACCAAGGCTGTACTGATGGAAAACCCAGTGGTAGATTTACTCATTGGAAACAAGGCAGTTGGTCGGGATGGAGAGGAAGTGTCTGTACCTGTGTACAAAGCGGGGAAGTCGGTGTCGGTATTGACTCGGGCTCAGGCAGCGAAACAGAAAAAGCCATTTGTTCCTTTGAAGCCTTCTGCTGAAGCGATAGGAAATGTGAGTCGGATGAATTGAAGAAGGCTCAACAGAATGACAAAACCTTGGAAAAGTTTTGGGATCTGGCAAAGGAGGGAAAACCTAGAAACTCTGGA
Organism: Conus betulinus; assembly: GCA_016801955.1. Taxonomy (NCBI): domain Eukaryota; kingdom Metazoa; phylum Mollusca; class Gastropoda; order Neogastropoda; family Conidae; genus Conus; species Conus betulinus. The sequence continues at coordinate 124,358 of JADBJO010003115.1, forward strand.
AAATCTGGGCAGGTAGTGTTTGAAGAAAGTCAGGGGATACTCTACCGACGGTATATTGGAAAAGATGGTTCATACAAACAGGTTGTTGTACCTGTGTGTTTCCGTCGGGACTTGATGAGGATTGCTCATGAATCATTGATGGGAGGTCACTTGGGAACGAAAAAAAAGACTCTTGAGAGGTGCTGGCAGCAGTTTTTCTGGCCAGGAATTTGTGCTGATGTCAGACGATACTGTCTTTCTTGTGATGTGTGTCAGAAAATGACTCCTAAAGGGGAAAACAAAGAAGGTTCCTCTGGTCAGAATGCCATTGATTGACACTCCTTTTCGTAGGGTGGCTATTGATTTGGTTGGTTGGTCCTATAATTCCAGCATCTGAAAGTGGGAACCGCTATGTACTGACAGTTGTGGACTATGCTACTCGTTACCCTGAAGCGGTACCTTGAAGAGTATTGAAGCTGAACGTGTGGCCGAGGCTTTGTTTGAAATCTGGACGAGAGTGGGCATACCATCTGAAGTGTTGACTGACAGAGGGACTCAATTCACTAGCTCTGTTATGAGTCAGATAAATCGACTTTTGTCTATCAGAGGTCTGACGACAACTCCGTACCATGCACAGTGCAATGGGTTGGTCGAAAGGTTTAATGGTACTCTCAAAACAATGCTGAAGAAGTTGTGTCAAGAGCAGCCAAAACTTTGGGATCGGTTTCTTCCTGCTCTTCTTTTCGCTTACCGTGAATCTCCTCAGGAAAGTCTTGGATTTTCACCTTTTGAACTTCTGTACGGTCGTACTGTCAGAGGGCCACTCATGGTTTTGAGACAGGCATGGACTGATGAGGAAGCTGCTGATGAAGTCAAACTACTGCACAATATGTTGTTGATTTGCGGAATCGCATTGAGGAAACTTGCAAACTGGCTCAGGAAAATTTGAAGAAGGCGACCGCTCGATATGCCAAATATTTTGACCGAAAAGCTAGTCCTCGTTCATTCAAACCTGGAAGCAAAGTTCTTTTGTTGTTGTCCCCCAAACACAACAAACTTCAGGTCTGTTGGCAGGGTCCATATGAAGTGGTGGAGAGAGTTGGAGAAGCTGACTACAGGGTCAGGGTGGCAGGCAGGGTAAAAACTGTATCATGCAAAATTTGCTGAAACAGTATGTTGAGAGGCCAGATGGAGGGAAACAGGAGGCGGTTTCAGCTGTTCAAGTTGCAGTTGTTGTGGAGGAAGGAGGAGAGGATGGACTTGGGAAAGATTTCCGGAAGGTTCCTATGTGTTCACTAGGAAAAGAGGAGTCTTTGGCGGACATCCAGTTTGGTCCGACATTGTCTGATAAACAGAGGCATCAGGCGACTCAGGTAGCTGAGTGTTTTGAAAGGGTCGTGACTGATCTTCCTTTGCAGACTGACTTGGGTGAGTTTGAGTTGAAGCTCCTGGAAACTACTCCTATTAGGGTGAAACAGTACCCGCTGCCTCATTCAAAGCAGACTGTTGTTCGCAAGGAAGTTGAGGAAATGTTTAAAGCTTGGGGTGATTGAACCGGCTTGTTCTCCCTATAGTTCTCCTATAGTTTTGGTGTCAAAGAAGGATGGAAAGGTTCGCTTCTGTGTGACTACCGGAAATTGAACAGTGTCACCGAGTTTGAACTGAGCCACTTCCAGATTGAACAGTGTCACCGAGTTTGATACTGAGCCACTTCCAGATACTGAGTATCTGTTCAGTCAATTGAGCCAGGCCAAATACCTGTCCAAGCTGGATTTATCAAAGGGATACTGGCAGATTCCAATCAAACCAGAGGACAGAGCAAAAACTGCATTTTGCACACCACGGGGTCAGTTTCAGTGGAAAGTCATGCCTTTTGGGGTTGCAGAATGCTGTTGCAGTTTTTAGTAGTAGAATGATGCGGCGGCTGCTTGAACCATTGGAAAGAACTGATGTACAAAATTTCATGGATGACATCATCATCGCCACTAAAACCTGGGAATCACATCTTGATGCTCTACAGGCAGTCTTTTCAAAGGGTGGCTGGGAGGCAAATCTGTCTGTTCGTCCTTCCAAATGTTTCATTGGATTTGAAGAATTGGAATTTTTTTTGGGTCACAGGGGGTGGTCAAGGTCAAGGTTGTTTTGAAACCAACAGAGGACAAAGCTGAGAAGATCCGTAGTGCTCCAATTCCTACGACAAAGAAAGAAGTCAGGTCATTTTTGGGTTTGGCAGGCTATTATCGCCGATTCGTTCCAAATTTTTCTGTTCTGGCAGCTCCTTTGACTGATCTGACAAAGAAAAATCAACCAAATCGTATTCTGTGGAGTGACAGTTGTCAGAAAGCATTCCGCACAATGAAGCAACACTTGTGCAGTGAACCGGTAGTACTTCTACCAAATCCGGATGCTCCTTTTGTTCTACGAACTGATGCTTCAAATGTTGGTTGGGGTGCAGTTTTGCTACAAGAAAGAGATGAGGTTTTATGTCCAGTGCATTATGCTAGCCGGAAACTGTCCAAAGCTGAGCAGAATTATGCTACTGTGGAGTTGGAATGTTTGGCTGTTGTGTGGGGCTGTTGGGAAGTTTGAGTCCTACTTGTACGGACAACATTTCACTCTTCAAACGGATCATCAACCTCTTGCTTTCCTGCAGAAAGCAAAACTCTCCAACAGTCGGTTGATGAGGTGGCTTTGTTGTTACAAAGTTACTTCTACACAGTACAGGTGATTCCTGGCAAGGAAAATGTGGGAGCTGACTATCTCAGTCGAGCGTTTCCTGTGGAAAGTTGAACAATTCAGTTTGATTCTCGGTTGTGAATGAAACTGTAAGTTTCATCTTTAGCAAGGGGGTGTTGTCAGGGTCAAAGTCCTGATCCAGTTTTTATTTTGATAGGTCCGTTTCCAGGTCCAATTTTTTATTTTCCAGTTGTCGGCAAGTTTCGCCGCGGTGAAAATTGATAAATGGCCTGTCCCATGTGTAAGATTTGCATAAGGGTGTAGTAGGTGGTAAGTTGTGTTGGTTCAGTAATATTAGTTGATTGTGGTTAACGCTTTTCCCCCTATGAATTAGGATGGTCCTGGAAGGAAGGGTTTGTCAGACTTGCAGACGACACTTTACTACTAGCGAGAGTAGGAACAAGATGTGTGTTTGACACAGGAGATTTTGTGAAAAGTATAATTTTGTGTCATATTCATTTTTTTTTTGGTTAAATATATGTAATTTGAAGACCTGTGTCAGTCAAAAACTGAACTGGAAACGAAGGAATCAATTTCTAATTTGTTGAAAGATTTAAAACATTGGATCTTTACTGTAGTAGTACAGTAAATCTTTTGGCCAAAGTGTGTGTTGACACAGATATTTTGCTTTGCAGTAGTAGTACTGTGATAACTATCTTGTGAATGTGAGCAAGGTCCTGTCACGGAATAGTATGGTGAGTGGTAGGAAATTCTTGTTGGTTTGGTTTTGTTTAAATTGTGGTTAAATTAAAATATGACATTTTATTGTAGTGTAAGAGTTGTTAAATAGTTGGTATGTGGGTTGGTATTGTGCGAATGAATAAATTTTGTGAAGGGCATGTTTGTACAATTAGTAATGGGATAATATGTAATTGATTTTTAATATTAAATATATTTTATTTTAAAGTGGAAGTTGTAGAATACCAGGGGTTCTGCACTGCTGGAGAGACTGCTGAGACTTTCCTAAATATATTTGTTGTTTACAGGTTATTTGATGGTGGAATTCAGATTGGAGACTAGTATTGTCTTATTGTTTTGATGTTGACTGGAAGGACTGAAAGTATAGCAAGATTAAAGGGATAGGAAGATAATAGGTTATTAGATTGTTGATGGGTTATGGTTTGGGTATTTTCCCATGTTTTTGTTGACTGAGCTGACAATTGGCTTAGTCCATAACCAAAAGAAAGTTAATAGAAACTATATGGAGGAAGCCCCTGTACTTCCAGATTTGCTGTTGCTGTTGCTGTTGCGGTTGGGGGTTGCTGTTCATGATGCTGCCATGCGGGTGTCGTTGAAGTGGGTCTCGGCTACGCTACAGTCCGGGTTCTCAAGTTACGCTACTTGGAGGAGGAACTCTGTGTGTGTGTGCCGGTGAACAGTGGGTTCTGCATCCGAGTTCAAGACATCCTAGGACTGGAGACTACTGCATCTACTTTGGTCTTTGGACTCTAAGACTATATTGTTGGCTATGATGAGAGCGACTCCGGGTCGCTAGTATTGGTTGTTTATTTTGGTTATGGTGGGGGTGCTAAAAAAAAATTAATGATAAATAAATATTGTGAAAGTTAAAGTTTGTGTGGTCACCCTAATGTGAGAATGTTTGTTTAAATATTGTCCTGTTCTATGCTTTAAATCTATTACCTGTTAGAGGTAAACCAAATTCTTGAAGAAGAATACTTTTGCACAGTCTCTTATTGAAATACCCTAGACTACTGTTGGGAGAGTTGTGACAGTGTGTGTGTGTGTGTGTGTGTGTGTGTGTGCGTGCGTGCGTGCGTGCGTGTGTGTGTGTGTGTGTGTGTGTGTGTGTGTGTATGTGTGTGTGTGTGTGTGCCTGCATGTATGTGCGCGTGTGCAGAAGTGCGTGTGCATTTATATACATGTGTGTGTGTGTGTGTGTGGGTGTGTGTGTGTGTGTGGTGGATGTACACGTGTCTGTATGATGTGTGGGCATGGGCGCATGTGTGTGTATGTGTGTGTGTGTGTGTGCGTGCGCGCGCGTGTGTGTGTGTGGTGTGTGTGTGTGTGTGTGTTCGCGCGCGTAAGTGTGTGTGTGCGCACAGGTATGTGTGTGTGTGTGTGTGTGTGTGTGTGTGTGTGTGTGCATGTGACTGGTATGTGCGCGTGTGCAGAAGTGCGTGTGCATATATATATACATGTGTGTGTGTGTGTGTGTGTGTGTGTGTGTGTGTATGTGTGTGTGTATGTGTGCGTGCGTGCGTGCGTGTGTGTGTGTGTGTGTGTTTGTGTGTGGTGTGTGTGTGTGTGTGTGTGTGTGTGTGTGTGTAATTTGTGGTTTGTGTGGGGCACACATATCTGCATATAGGCTTTATGTGTACATATCTGTGTGTATGTGTGTGTCTTTGTATGTGGACGTGTTGGCATGTGCGTGTGTGTGTGTGTGTGTGTGTGTGTGTGTGTGTGCATTTTGTGCGTTTATGTGTATGCGTGTGTGTGGTGCGTGTGTCGGTGTGGACGTGCACATGCAAACGTGTATATGTGTGTGGGTAGGAGCGAGCGAACATACATGCACACGTTCGTGTGTGTGTGTGTGTGCGTGCGTGCTGCGTGCGTGCGTGCGTGCGTGCGTGCGTGCGTGCATGCGTGCGTGTGTGTGTGTGTGTGTGTGTGTGTGTGTGTTGTGACTGCGTGCGAGAGAATGACCATTCAGAAGATGACTTAGGAACAAGAACAAGACCATTAAATACAACAGCATATAAGTGCACGCGTACCCTCGCGCGCGCGCACACACACACATACACGTAACATCAAGAACAACAACACACTACCCCCTCAAACACATTCCACGCACACTCGCACATACACACACAAACGTGCATGCTTGCGCAGGCATACACACACACACACAACACACACACACACACACACACACACACACCACACACACACACACACACACACACACACACACACATATACAATATCTTGGTGCTGTTTCTCCTGTGGTGTCTGTTTCCGTCCTGACTTCAGATTGTTTTCCTGTCGCCCCATGACACTAAAATCCCGGCCACTCCACGACATCCCTGTGACCTTTCTCTTGCTCTTTGGATGACTTCTAGCGGTAGTTCCACCGCACTGTTCTCCTTTTCCTCTTTCAAGTAATCACCCCCAATATCTTTGTTTTTAAACACTGTCACAAAGCACGAGAGTTGATATATACAAAGGAAAGCAGCTGTGATTCCTTTGCTGAAAAGCTTCCTTGCACCTGTTGGCTTTTTTTTTTTTAATGGTAACAATTGAAATAGATTTACGGCGTTTGCTACATACAATAGGCGCATGTCTCTGTGACAACTTATTGTTCGTCAGCTTCTTAGCTTCTCTCCTGCACGTCCCTCCGTTATCTCGTTTGCTTGCTTCGTTGCGATGCTATTGCCACGGCTGTTTTGTTGTCACTGCTCTACTGTGTTGCTCCCCACCCGTTCTACTTTGTTGTTCCTACTATACCACTGTGTTGTTCCCCCCCACTGTTCTACTTTGTTGTTCCTACTATACCACTGTGTTGTTCCCCCCCCCCCACTGTTCTACTTTGTTGTTCCTACTATACCACTGTGTTGTTCCCCACTGTTCTACTTTGTTGTTCCTACTATACAACTGTGTTGTTCCACTCTGTTCTACTTTGTTGTTCCTACTACACCACTGTGTTGTTCTACTGTTCTACTTTGTTGTTCTACTGCACCACCGTGTTGTTTTTACTGTTCTACTTCGTTATTCCTACTGCACCACTGTGTTGTTTCTACTGTTATACGTTGTTGTTCCTACTACACCACTGTGTTGTTTCCACTATTCTACTTTGTTGTTCCTACTACCCTACTGTGTTGTTTCCGTGGTTCTACTTTGTCGTTCCTACTACTCCATTTGTGTTGGTTTCACTGTTCTACTTTGTTGTTCCCATTAAACCACTGTGCTGTTTCCACTGTTCTACTTGTTGTTCCTACTACACCATTGTGTTGCTTCCGCTGTTCTACTTTGTTGTTCCTACCACACCACTGTGTTGTTATCACTGTTCTACTTTGTTGTTCCCCCCTAACAACTGGTTTTCTTCACACTGACACGTTTGTTTCCACCGTTCTATGTTGTTGTTACCACCAGTCCACTGTGTTGTTCCCATCCACTCATTTGTTTTCCATTGTTCTGCTTTGTTGTTCCCTCTGGCCCATATTCTTTTCTCCACTATTCCATTGTGCTGGTCTCACTCAATCATTTTCGATGTGCCGCTCACAGTCCATTTTGTTGTTCCTGCTGTTCCAGCTTGCTGTTTCAACAGTCCACTTTGTTGTTCCTGCTGTTCCAGCTTGCTGTTTCAACAGTCCACTTTGTTGTCCTGCTGTTCCACCTTGCTGTTTCAACAGTCTACTTTGTTGTTCCGGCTGTTCCACCTTGTTGTTTCAACAGTCCACTTTGTTGTTCCTGCTGTTACACCTTGCTGTTTCAACAGTCCACTTTGTTATTCCTGCTGTTGCATCTTGTTGTTACAGCAGCCCACTTTGTTGTTCCTGTTTTTCCACCTTGTTGTTTCAACTTTTCTATTCTATAACTGTATGTTGTTATTCACATATCACGTTTTCCCTTTTATCTTCTCCAGTTGTAAGTTATTCACATTCTATGCATGCCCTGTCTGTCTGCCTCTCATGTGCATTCAAATGATCTTGTGTCGCCAGCTTTTGCATTCAAGTGATTGTGTAAAAAAAAAATAATAAAAAAAAAAAAAAAAAAAAATAAAAAGGTCTGACCAGCGCGTTGGACTAATACGTATGTCAGACACCTGCTGAGTCGTAGCCACGAGAAGCTCTTCTTCTATTGTCTCATCTTGGTTGTTAATATATAATCCCGCCCGCTCGCTCCACGACATCCCTGTGACCTTTCTCTTGCTCTTTGGATGAATTCTAGCGGTAGTTCCACCGCACTGTTCTCCTGTTCCTCTTACAAGTAATCACCCCCAATATCTTTGTTTTAAACACTGTCACAAAGCACGAGAGTTGATATATATACAAAGGAAAGCAGCTGTGATTCCTTTGCTGAAAAGCTTCCTCGCACCTTTTTAATCGTAACAATTGAAATAGATTTACTGCGTTTGCTACATACATTAGGAGCATATCTAGCCACGATAAGCTCTTCTCTTATATATATAGAGAGAATTCTATATTCTGAATATCAAAATATGCACCTCTCCCGTTTTATGTTCTCACTGCCAGAGCCAGTTTTAATCTCTGCTATATCCCTCCCCCCTCCCCCAACCCCCGCCCAGCTCTGTGTTTTGATTATAATATACAACCCAAAAGCCCTAGTGTTGTGTCTTAACAGGATTATGTTCACTAAGACTGATTATGCCACTGCCAGTCTATACGTGAAAAACGGGGTATGATGTTTATCATTCATTGTCATTCCCTAATCTGAGAGACAAGCTTGA
>JADBJO010003115.1:140000-145000 GCA_016801955.1 Conus betulinus
GTGTGTATGTGTGTGTGTGTGTGTGTGTGTGTGTGTGTGTGTGTGGTGTGTGTGTGTGTGTCTGTCTGTCTGTCTGTCTGTCTGTCTGTCTGTCAGTCTGTTTTTCTCGGTCTATCTGTCTGTCTGTATGTATTTGCGGCTGTCGGTATTTGTGTGTGCTTCTATGCTACACAAATGCACAGCAATGGTCTTTCTTAACCCCACTCTCCTCTCTCTCTCTCTCTCTCTCTCTCCTCTCTCTCTCTCTCTCTCTCTCTCTCATCCCTCTCTCTCTCTCTCTCATGGTATGATGCTGAGAGATAAAAGCGAAGAGTTTGTTCATCATTCATGGCATTCCCAAACCTGAGATGAGACAAACGTGATGGTGTTTATCATTCTTTGGAAGTCCCAAACCTGAGAGACAAACATGATTATGTTCATCATTCATTGATGTTCCCTAACCTGAAGACAAACGTGATGGTGGTTCATCATTCATTGACGTTCCCTAACACCTGAGATACAAACGTGATTATGTTCATCATTCATTGACGTTCCCTAACCTGAGAGACAAACGTGATTGTGTTCATCATTCATTGACGTTCCTTAACCTGAGAGACAAGCGTGATTGTGTTCATCATTCATTGACGTTCCCTAACCTGAGAGACAAACGTGATTGTGTTCATCATTCATTGACGTTCCCTAACCTGAGATACAAAACGTGCTTATTATGTTCATCATTCATTGACTTTCCCTACCCTAACCTGAGAGAAAAACGTGATGGTGTTCATCATGCATTGACGTTTCCTAACCTGAGAGACAAATGTTATTGTGTTCATCATTCATTGTCGTTCCCTAACCTAACAGACAAACGTGTTTGTGTTCATTATTCATTGACGTTCCCTAACCTGAGAGACAAATGTTATTGTGTTCATCATTCATTGACGTTCCTTAACCTGAGAGACATCGTGTTGTGTTCATCATTCATTGACGTTCCCTAATCTGAGAGACAAGCGTGATTGTTGTTCATCATTCATCATTGACGTTCCCTAACCTGAGAGACAAACGTGTTTGTTTGTTCTCATTCAATGGGCATTCCCAAACCTGAGAGACAAACGTGATTGTGTTCATCATTCATTGACGTTCCCTAATCTGAGATACAAACGTGATTATGTTCATCATTCATTGACGTTCCCTAACCTGAGAGAGACAAACGTGATGGTGGTCATCATTCATTGACGTTTCCTAACCTGAGAGACAAACGTGATGGTGTTTATCATTCATTGTCGTTCCCTAACCTGAGAGACAAAAGTGATGATGTTTATCATTCATTGTCGTTCCCTACCCTAAGACAAATGTGTTGGTGTTGTTCATCATTCATTGACGTTCCCTAACCTGAGATACAAAAGTGATGGTGTGTTTATCATTCTTGGCATTCCCCAAACCTGAAAAACGTGATGGTGTTCATCATTCATTGACGCTCCCTACCTGAGAGACAAACGTGTGATGGTGTTCATCATTCACTGACGTTCCCTAACCTGAGAGACAAACGTGATGGTGTTCGTCATTCATTGACATTCCCTAACCTGAGAGACAAACGCGATTGTGTTGATTATTCATTGACGTTTCCTAACCTGAGAGACAAACGTGTTTTTGTGTTCATCATTCACTGGCGTTCCCTAACCTGAGAGACAAACGTGATTGTGTTCATCATTCACTGACGTTCCCTAACCTGAGAGACAAACGTGATTGTGTTCATCATTCATTGACGTTCCCTGACCTGAGAGACAAGCGTGATATTGTTTATCATTACGGGCATTCCCTAACCTGAAAAAACAAGTGTGATATCGTTCATCATTCATTAGTATTCCCTGACCTGACACACAAGCATGGTATTGTTTTTCATTCATCGCTATTCTCCAACCTGAAAAACAAGCGTGATATGCATTATTCATTGGCATTCCCTTACATTAGTAAAAAAAAAAAAAAAAGAAATGTGATGTGAAAATCACCTGACCTGCACAGACAAGCGTGATGTTATTCATCATTCATTGCCAATCCCCTGACCTGCGAAACGAATGACGATATTGGTTATCATTCTTGGAATTCCCTAACCTGAGAGGGAGGTGTGGAGTTTCCAATCATTTGCATGTGCTCCCTAGCTTGTGAGACAAAGTGTAAAGTTGTCAATTTTTCATCACCGGTCCCTGAGCTCAGAGCCAAGTGTGTTGTTGTCAAGCATCCATTGCTGTTCCCTATGAAGTGTGAAATTGTTTATTATCCATTGCTGTTCTCTGATCTGAGAGGCGAGTGTGATCTTGTTCTGTTTTTCTCCTTTCAGTTCAATGGCCTTCGAGGGCGTTGTTTGTCAGTCACTGTCGTTGCCGGAATAGCTCAGTGGTAGAGCGCCGGACTCGTAATCCGCGTCGTTTCAGTACAGGGGGATTTTCCCCTCGGAGTTAACATGGTTCTGACTCCATTTCCCATACAGTGCTTCAAAGGAGACTATAATACGAGGTATCGTGTGTGAACGCACGCAGAACATCTTGCACACTCGTCAAATCCTATCACCAACTTTCGGAAGAGAAGGCCAGTTTGGCCGTTGGTATGGATGACACGTTACATACAGCATGCACCTTCCCAGAAGATGGAGTGTGGCTGCCTTAATGGCGGTATAAAAAAAAAAAAACGGTCACACACACAAAACTCCACTCCCTTTGTTGGGTAGATGGATTAATCCTTGCCTGTCTATACAGGGAGTACAGGGTATCAGTGTCCGCAGGAGTATCAGCCTGCGAACGCTTAAAGAAAGAAAGATTACCTGCCGTTTCCTGGAGGTGGAAGGGAGCTAAGGGAGCTCTCTTCTCTATTATCTAGAACATAAATCAATAATGACATGGGCAAGCAACTATGCTATTTTTTTTTTTACTAAAGACAAAATGCTTCGTGTGTGTGTGTGCGTGCGTGCGTGCTTGCGTGCGTGCGTGCGTGCGTGCGTGCGTGCGTGCGTGTGCGTGCGTGCGTGCGTGCGTGCGTGCACGTGCGTGCGTGCGTGCATGTGTGTGTGTGTGTGTGTGTGTACTTGTGTGTGTGTGTGTGTGTGTGTGTGTGTGTGTGTGCTGCTGTCGTGTGTTGTGTGTGTTATTGTTGTTGTGTGTGTGTGTGTTTATCTTCATTTAGAGAAATAAGTATTCCATGTTTTCTGTTTTGTATTGTTTTACATTATTTCATTTTGCATGTGTGTGCTGTTTTGGATTGCATGGTATTGAGAAATTCGAAACTAGTGTTCCTAGAGCAAGCGTATGACCATATGACGACACCTGAAGACGGTTACTGTCAACTGTCAGTAGGAGTCGGGAGCAAGAGAAACAACTTTGCGTGCAAGACACAAAATAATGATCCAGACAGACAGAAAAATTGAAGACCACGACAGCATCGCTTTCACGGAACATTTCCACTTAGTCCGGACACTGTGTAGTCCCTGTGTGTATTGATATGTTTTCCTTTTCATGGATAAAAGTGGTAACTTTTGAAACGTCAAATGAGAACAGAAGATAAGAAAACAAATCAACAGACACAAAGTACAAACATGTATTATTTTCTCATTTGCCCAGGATGTGTCAATGATATTGAAGATTTGATTGATTGAACATGATAATCTCAATAATTATTCTCGTTAGAATTACAGAAGATTTTGATACATTCGGCTGTTATAGTAGTGGACAAAGTCTAAAGATGTTCTACTGTGTGGAACATCAGCATTTTCACGATGATGAAAACACTCCTTCAAGAAAGACGTAAAAGATAGAGAGGTTGAAAAATTAGAACTAAAGACAATGACAGCAGACATATGCCTGAATCATGTTCGTCCTTCGGGAAAAAGAGACACATGGTGATTGAATTACTGGAGAACAACACACACACACACACACACACACACACACACACACACACACACACACACACACACACACACACACACACACACACACACACACACACACACACACACACACACACACGCGCGCGCACACACACGCACGCACGCACGCTCGCACGCACGCACACACACACGCACACACGTATGCACTCACGCATACACGCACTCACGCGCACGTACACGCACACACCAGAGGGATCTAGGAATGTGTAGGAATGCAGAACAGTGAAATCTAAGAGCAACGTGAAAGTTGAACTGAGCATAGGCTTTGTAATGAGGAGGGGGGGGGGGGGGGGGGGGGAAAAACTACACTGGTTGAGGAGTCACTGACTATTTGCTTTCAAGCCAAAGACAGGGTCCCACAGGCTTGATCTTCATTAACCAGTCACTGACTATTAAGACAGCGTCCCACAGAAATGACTAGTGGAAGCTGTTCTTCCTATCGCTGAGTCCTCAGATGATTTGAAAGTTCAAAGTACTCTAGTGCATTGTTTGGGCATTATCAATGTGAAGTAAATTTCGCAGTATTCTGAAGAAACCCTGACCAGGAGGACCAGTTTGCACAAGCAGTTACATGTTCCCTCTTTTCCTTCTCATTTTTTTCTGTATTTGTTTTTGTTTGTTTGTTTGTTTGTTTTTGTTTGTTTTTAGATGTTATTGTGTGTTTGTTTCGAAACTTTTTTTTTTTTTTAGAGTTTATACATAAAAGCACTTTTAGTTATTCATGAAGCAACTTTCAGAACCATTTAAACAGGCTTCAGGAAAAAAAAAAAAAAAAAAAAAAAACCCCCATAATACTCCTGCACAGACAGTGACGATAAGAAGATGAGGCGGAAGCAGGAAAGTAGCCAGTGGGCACACAAAGAAATTCCCTGGTACAAATCAGGATCTTTAGAGCAAAAACACACTTTGAAAAAAGAACAACAGAAATCGTTTCTATGCGTTGGCCGTGCTTAGTCAGAATACTGCAGAATTCAGAGATCTCTCAAAGAACGGAAGAACATTTGTCTGACTACATGTTGAGTCATTCTCTCTCTCTCTCTCTCTCTCTCTCTCTCTCTCTCTCTCTCTCTCTCTCTCTCTC
>JADBJO010003115.1:150000-160000 GCA_016801955.1 Conus betulinus
AAATCATCGGGTATCATCCGTGACCCATAATGAACACACCTACAAATTTCAGAAAGATCGACAAAGTGCTTTCTGAGATATTCCATAAAAAAGAAAAACAGTTATGGGCCGTTATAGCCATTGGTAACGGCTATAACGATAAACTGAAACATCGGGCATAATCCGTGACCAATAATGTACATGCCTGCTATTTTTTTACACAGATCGGCCAAGTACTTTCTCAAATATTCCATTAAGAAGAAAAACCGCTACAGGCGTTACAGCCGTTAGTAACGGCTATAACGGGGTAAACTAAACATCGGGCATCATCCGTGACCCATGATGAACATACCTGCTAATTTTCAGAAAGATCGGCAAGTACTTTCTGAGATATTCCATGAAGAATAAAAACCGTTATGGGCCGTTACAGCCTTTAGTGACAGCCACAACGGTGATCTAAAACATCGGGCATTATTTGTGACCCATGATGAACATACCTACAATTTTTTTTTAGAAAACCGGCCAAGTACTTTCTGAGATATTCCATAAAGAAGAAAAACCGCTACAGGCCGTTACAGCCGTTAGTAACGGCTATAACGGGGGTAAACTAAAACATCGGCTATCATCCAAGACCCATAATGAACATACCTGCTAATTTTCACAAAGATCGGGCCAAGTACTCTGCGAGATACTCCATAAAGAAGAAAAAAGCGTCACAGGCTGTTATAGCTGTTAGTAGCGGCTGTAATGGTAAAACTAAAACATCGGCCTTATTTGTGACCCATAATGAACATAACTACAAAGTTTCAGAAAGATCGGCCCGGTAAATTTGTCTGGAGCGAGTGGAACACATTTTGACCACGGATGGACGGACGGACAGACACACAGACACACACGGACACACAGACACACAGACAGCATTTCTTGTTCCCATTCTAAAGTACTCCCTGTTCTATAGAACTGGAAGTACAAAAAGAACTTTCAACAATCGTAAAACAGAGAGAGAGAGAGAGAGAGGAGAGAGAGAGGAGAAGAGAGAAGGGAGAGAGAGAGAGAGAGAAGAGAGAGAGAAGGAGAGGAGAGAGAGAGAGAAAGAGAAGAGAGAGAGAGAGAGAGAGTTATGTGGATGATGGAGAGCTGAACAGACCAGGATAACTCAACCGGCGATCAATCAAATATTGCAGCCTCTTAGTTCTTCTGAATTCTTTGATTTTTCTGGCCCCCGTTTGCCAGTGCATCCTGCCGTCTCAGATCCAGTTCAGAAGCGCCATTGTGTGTCTCCACAACTAATCTCACACTATAGAGCCAACACTCATTTCACGAAAAAAACAAGATGCAAAGCATGTAAACGTAATCCCAGTTTATCCTGAATACGCGTGAGATATTCCATAAAGAGAGAAAAACCGTCTTGGGCTGGTGTAAACCGTTAGTAACGGCTATTCTGGTAGACATCGGCCATCGTCTGTGACCTATAATGAACATACAAATTTTCAGAAAGATTGGCCACGAACTTTCTGAGATTTTCCGTAAAGAAGAAAACCATTATGGGCCGTTAGCAACGGCTATAACGGTAGATTTAAACATCGGGGATCGTCAGTGACCCATAATGAACATACCTACAAATATTCAGATATATGGGCCACGTACTTTCTGAGATATTCCATAAAGAAGAAAAACCGTAACAGGCCGTTACAGCCATTAGTAACGGCTATAACGGTAAACTAAAACATCGCGCATCGTCCGTAACCCATAATGAACGCACCTGCTAACGTTCACAAAAGATCGGCCAAGTATTTTCTGAGATATTCCATAAAGAATAAAAAACGTTACAGGTCGTTACAGCCGTTAGTATCGGTATAAACGGCAAACTAAAAAATCGGGCATCATCCGTAACCCATAGTGAACGTACCTGCTAATGTTCACAAAAATCAGCCAAGTACTTTCTGAGATATTCCATAAATAACGTTACAGGCCGTTACAGCTTAGGAATGGCTACAATGGTGAACTAAACATCGGGCATCATCCGTGACCCATAATGAACATACCTGCTAATTTTCACAAAGATCGGCCAAGTACTTTCTGAGATATTCTATAAAGAAGAAAAACCGTTACAGGCCGTTACAGCCGTTAGTAACGGCTATAACGGGGTAAAATAAAAACATCAGGCATTATTTGTGACCCATAATGAACATACCTACACATTTTCAGAAAGATCGGCCTAGTGCTTTCTGAGATATTCTATAAAGAAGAAAAACCGTTATAGCCGTTAGTAACGGCTATAACGATAAATTAAAGCATTAGGCATTGTTCGTGACCCATAATGATCATACCTACAAATTTTCAGAAAGATCGGCCAAGTACTTTTTGAGATATTCTATTAAAAAAGAATAAAAACCGTTACAGGCCGTTACAGCCGTTAGTAACGGCTACAACGGTGTAAACTAAAACATCGGGCATCATCCGAGAACTATAATGAACATACCTGCTAATATTCACAAAGATCGGCCAAGTGCTTTCTGAGATGTTCCATAAAGAAGAAAAGTGTTACAGGCCGTTACAGTCGTTAGTAAACTGCTGTAACGGTAAACTAAAACATCGGGCATCATCCGTGATTCATAATAAACTTACCTACAAATTTTCAGAAAGATCGGCCAAGAACTTTTTGAGATATTTCATAAAGAAGAAAAACTTTTACAGGGGTGTTACAGCCGTTAGTAACGTTGTAACGGTAAATTGAAACACCGGGCTTCGTCCGTGATCAATAATGAACATACCTACAAAGTTTCAGAAAGATCGGCCCAGTAGTTTTGTCTGGAGCGAGTGGAACACCTTTTGACCACGGACGGACAGACACACAGACATACAGACAGCATTTCTTCATTCCCATTCTAAAGTACTCTCTGTTCTTTAAGAACTGGGAGTACAGGAACCATTGTGCGATTATTCTCTAGCCATTTCGCTGTTTCTTTTGCCTTGATATTGTGATTTTTTTTTTTAAGTGTTTTTGTGTGTGTTTTGTTTTGGTTTGGTTTTGGCTCTCGTGTTCATATTCAGTCGTGCCTTGTCACGCAAAAACGTTGTCTTCAAAATGATTGCAAAAGTGTTGCAGCAAAAGATGGATTGGGTGGTGGGGATGGGGAGGGAGGGGTGAGGGAATGCTGAAATGCTGATAAAAGTTGTGTGCAAAGTGAGTGCAAAATTGTAGCGGTGGATATGGGACTAGGTGAGGGTAGGTTAGCGGTGGTGTGTGTGTTTGTGTGTGTGTGTGTGTGTGTGTGTGTGTGTGTGTGTGTGTGTGTGTGTGTGTGTGTGTGTGTGTGTGTGTGTGTGTGTGTGTGTGTGTGTGTGTGACGGGGTTTGAGGGATTGATAGAGCAATGATAAAACTACTTTTTTTAACGCATGTATATAGTCAATTCTGCCAACATCTCCCCAAGCGCAAACACCGGAGACAGACAAGTCACAGTAGTGGGATCTCGACTGGGACATCATTGAATTGAGCTGCATCAGAAGCATTGTATTTCTTGGATTTTCGGAGCCGGTGCTGCAGCATACATTGCCTCCTTGTAGAAATTATCGCTGGCGACAATCTCTGTCAACTTTCATCGACACACTTGCCAATACATATTATGACCGACAATGATATGTGCCTAATCTCTTAGCAATTTTTTTACGCAGTCTTCAGAGCAAACACATTTAACTTTAAGATGATAATGATGATGATGATGATGATGATGATGATGATGATAGTGGTGGTGGTGGTGTGGTGGTGGTGGGTGGGTGGTGGTGGTGGTGGTGGTGGTGATGATGGTTGAAAATGAAGAGAGAGAGAGAGAGAGAGAGAGAGAGAGAGAGAGAGAGTGTGTGTGTGTGTGTGTGTGTGTGTGTGTGTGTGTGTGTGTGTGTGTGTGTGTGTGTGTGTGTGTGTCTGTGTGTCTGTGTGTCTGTGTGTTTCTGTGCGGTGCAGAGAGGCTGCAATGGCTTGTTAAAAACTCTCTCTCTCTCTCTCTCTCTCTCTCTCTCTCTCTCTCTCTCTCTCTCTCTCTCTCTCTCTCTCTCTCTCTCTCTCTCTCTCTCTCTCTCTGCTATATTGTCTTCAACCCTGTTATCATTTACGCTGACCAGTCAGTCTGAAAATGACTAATTGGTTTTCATTGCAGGGCTATTCTGGTGGCCATAGAGGCTTTCTTGAGATCTGGGGAAAGGGTTATGGTGGCTGCACACCAGAAATTAATGCGCCAAGGCCTTGCTTAAGAAGTCGAATATGCATAAACTGGCGCAGTTAGATTGATCCAATTTGTATTATGTTTGAAAGTTGATTCTCCTCATTTTCTTTCTTATGGCCATCAAGGTACAAGCCAGGTAGTTCCAAGCAGACAAATTAAAAATTAAAGGAATGGGACTATTAATTTTGGGCGCTTCAAGCTGGCATCAAGGTAGGGCCAGGGTCGAGTGCAAAGGCCTGAAATGTCTGTCAGCTAAGGGGAAGGTCATGTATTTGAAGGCTGGTCGTGATTTCATCGGTGTGAAATCCCCCAAAGCAAGCTAAATAATTGGTGGGGAGTGTTTGATCTTTTGATCATTTATCAGTTTGACGTTAACCTGGCTTAAAGTTTGGGTTGGCCTTACATACATTATACTGTGTTTTAGTGCAAATCCTAACTGTGGCGAGTGGCCGGTGGTGTAGTTGGTATCAAAATATCGTGGTGGAGCTACGGGCATCTTATCACCGGAAAGCAACAGTAGTCGATTTGTTCTCTATATTATGACAGAACTGTCGATGGAAACTTGCTACTCAACAGCTGAAAAACACACAGGCTACTAGTTTTGTGGTGATTTCATCCTCATTTTCCACTCTCTCCTCCAAAACCGACTGCCCTCACCCTCACCTTACCCCTCTCCATCTCACCCACCTCTAGCTGTGTGTGTGTGTGTGTGTGTGTGTGTGTGTGTGTGTGTGTGTGTGGTGTGTCTGTGTGTGTGTCTGTCTGTCTGTCTGTCTGTCTGTCTCTCTGTCTCTGGTCTCTCTGTCTCTCTGTCTGTCTGTCTGTCTGTCGTCTGTCTCTCTCTCTCTCTCTCTCTCTCTCTCTCTCTCTCTCTCTCTCTCTCTCTCTCTCTCTCTCTCTCTCTCTCTCTCTCTCTCTCTTGCCGACCTTTCAATGCTCTGCGTACTGTTTTCATCTATGTTGCCCATAACACATAATAAAAACACCTTTGGCGCTATTTCTCCTGCCATGTTTATTTTCCATGTCTGCCAGTTTTGTGTTTCGCCATGAGATGAACCCAAAGACCTGATCTCCCTATGGCACTGGCCGACATTCTCCTTTCTTCTCTTCATCAATGTTTGGCGGTAGTGCCATCGTTCACATCGACGATCCTAGCTTCTTTCATGTAATCAAAGCCAAGGTGACTGTTGTAAGGCTTGTCTCACACACAGCAAGAGTTAAACATATAAGAAGTCACCACGTTTGTAGTGGCGCATGTGCTTTGGGGAACCATGTACCGTTGAGTGATTGATCTTAGCATTCGGTATAGTTAGGTCTGCCACTTTCACACTTGTGTCAGCAAGTGAATGTCCATCTGTTAATTAAACACAGACACAGACAATGCATCGTGAGTGTGAGTCAGTTTCAGAAAGGAAAAAAAATGACAGTGCAGGGAAAAAATCGGAGTTTTGGAAGTCAACTGTCCTGCAAACCAAAACCAAATTGAAGATCTACAGGTCCAACGTACGTTCAGTACTCCTATACGCCTCAGAGACATGGAGAACCAACAAGAAGATTGAGAGTAGGCTCAGAGGCTTCGAAGGAAGGTATCTTCGCCGAATCCTGAAACTTCACTGGCAGCAGCGTGTCACCAACAGGGAAGTGTCAAGGCGCACCGGCACAACCAAACAACATTGTGGCCGAGGTGAGGAGATGGGCACCACCGGGAAGAGGAAGCGAGGCAGACCACTCGGCACCTGGAGGAGGACAGTGGAGGAGGAGATGAGAGAGGCAGGCAAGACCTGGAATGAACTGAGCTGGCTTGCCCAGGACAGAGAGGGCTGGAGGGAGCTTGTTTGGCGCCTTATGTCTCGGAGATCAGAGAGATATCATAATAATGATACTTATTAATAGCGCTTATTGTCGGCTAGGATGACCAAAGCTAATTAAGCGCTTTACAATCACCACACTAGAGTTTAACACAACGGGCTGCAAATCCCACACCGTTCAACCGGGTACCCTAGTGCCGGGTAGTGCCGACGCGAAGAGCGGAAGCTGGCGCCTTCATTCAGTCGTTTCCGTGTCATCCAGTCATATCGCTTTCAACAATATCGTTTCAACTCAAGTTTCCTTACTTCCTCCATTCTTTCAATCTGTTACGCAGGGTGCATGCTATGTGTAAACGTGTCATCAATACCAACTGGGCCAAACTGGCCTTCTCTCCGAAAGTTGGTGATGGGATTTTACGTGTGTGCAAAGATGTTATGCGTGCGTTCATACACACAGAACCTCTCGGTTATAGTCCCATTCGAAGGACTGTATGGGGAATGGAGTCAGAACCAATGTTAACCCGAGGGGAAAAAATCCCCCTGTACCAAAATTCGAACCCGTAACCTCAGGATCACGAGTCCGGCGCTCTACCAACTGAGGATATTCCGGTCCCCGGATAACACGGGATAAATCAGCCGTGGTGATCAAACAAGATTGCAGCCTCTGAGGTCTCTGAATTCTTTGATATCTCTGGTCCCGGCTGCCAACGCATCATGCTGCCTCAAGATCGTTCAGAAACTCTACTGTGTGTCTCTGCAACTAATCACATTATATGGCCAAAGGTCTTTCACTGTCACACACCTGCTATGTAGAAACTCCCTGCCAACCTCTCTTAAAAGCATTCAAACCCTGAATATCATAAAACACAGAACTGGACTCTCACTTGTTTGCTGAAGAAGTTACGACGAGCTAACTCTAAAATTTATAACATAACTGTACTTACCTTTCAGCGTCCGGCAATTGTTTGCTGTTGCTGCTGCAGCAGCTGTCCTGTTGTTTGTGGGTTGGTTGGTTTACAATTTGTAAGATGTCTAGTGTTATGGTGTACGTGTATAGTGGTGTTCTTGCAGTGTCCATCATGTGTCTTACTGCACTATAAAAGTGATGATGGTGGTATGATGATGACGACGACGATGACGATGATGATGACGACGACGACCGACGACGACGACGACGACGACGACGAGGACGACCCGACGACGACGACGCCGATGACGAAGACGAAGAAGAAGAAGAGAAGAAGAAGAAGAAGAAGAAGAAGAATAGAAGATGATGATGATGATGATGATGATGATGATGATGATTGATGATAATGACTGATGAGATGATGTGATGAGGATGGATGACGAGGTGAGACGAGGAGGAGGAAGAGAGAGGAGGAGGGAAAGGAGGAGGAGGGAGGAGGAGGGGGGGTATGATATCCCCTAGAGATCAATGTTTATATCCCTGTATTCTTAACGTCATATATCCCTGTAGTTCTATTTTTTCTACGTCCTACCATCGTTTTTTTAGCTCATGATAATAATGATATTCACACAGATTTCTATTTCATAGTTGTAGTGCCTACATCATGATATCCCTCCAATTCTATACCATCCTATGTCCCTGTGTCACATCCCTACATTTCTTTATTCTCACTGTCTAATATCCATGTGCTCCATATCCCTACAGTTCTACAATTTCTCATTGTCCAATATCCACATCTCATTTATCACGACAAGAACAGGTTTCGGGATCTTCAAAAACAACATTGTTCTACAGCAGTTTTCCACCCCATGACTTGATTGTCGAAAGAAATATAGGGTGCAGGAAAACCACCCCCATCATGTCACCACCGTAAAAATAAAAAAAAAAGATTACAGACCAACATTTGCACAAGCTTTCATAACGTGACCCCTGTGGAGGGAAGAATCAAAAAACACGCCAAGCAGGAGAATAGAGAGAAAAAACGAGCACGACCCCGATACGAAAATGAAAAAGACAAAATTCACTTCCGTATGAATATCCCATATTATGGAA
Organism: Conus betulinus; assembly: GCA_016801955.1. Lineage (NCBI taxonomy): Eukaryota > Metazoa > Mollusca > Gastropoda > Neogastropoda > Conidae > Conus > Conus betulinus. The sequence continues at coordinate 158,033 of JADBJO010003115.1, forward strand.
CCCCCCCCCCCCCCCCCATCTTCCCTATATATTGACCCCCCCCCCCCCCCCCCCCCCCCCACCCCCAACCCCCCCCCCCCCCCCCCCCCCCCCCACCCCCCCCCCCCCTCCCCCCCCCCCCCCCCCGCCCCCCCCCCTCCGAAAAAACAAAAAAAAAAAATAAAACAAAAAAACAAAAAAAAACGTTAATCCCAGTCTAGCAAACAGGGCAATCCCCCTAGACCCCCGCCGTATTTGAAAATTAAAAAAAATAACTAAGTAAGAAGCAATTTTAAACAGAAAACTTCCTATACTGACAACATTTACCCACACACACTTTGGCTACTGACCAAAATGACCTTACACATTACTTGTCATGATAGACAAATGATGATATAGGAACTATGTACTATCTGTTTATCTGCTATTTTTCTCACATGCCTCACAGGATTCACTGTGATATCACCACCACCCACCGCACACACAACTTAACACCCCACTTACCAACCATCACCACCCCCACCACCCACACCACACACATCACATTTTCCACACACACACAATCACACACTCAGGACATCAAACGTGCTTGTAATTCACACACACTCATCTCACCACTACTCATCTCACAAACATTCAACACAAATACACACACACACAAACAAGCACACAAACACCACTCATCACTCGACACACCATTTCTTTCCCTTTTTCCACGTGCTCGCACACTTTCCTCTTTTTCCACACCACCACCACCCCGACACACACACACACAAACACCACACACACACACACACACACACACCCCACAAACATTACACACACCACACACACACACACAACACACACTAACATTCCTACTCCACACACCACACAAAAACATAAACACACACACACACATGCCAGCACGCAAGGCACACTCAAGTAAGCACGCGCACACTCTCTCGCACGAGAAAACACAGCTCACACACACACAAACACACAACACAAAAAAAACATTACCAACACACAACACAAAAAGACACACACACACACAGAGAGAGAGAGAGAGAGAGACGAGAGAAGAGAGTTTTGTGAGGGAGATGAGAGAGATGAGACTGGAGGAGAGAGAGAGGGAGACCGAGAAAAGAAGACCGACAGACCAGAGGAAAGAGAAGTAGAAAGAAAAAAGAAAAGACCACCCTTTTAGAAGAAAAGAAGAAGGAAGAAGAAGAAGAAGAAAAGAAGAAGTCGAAGAGAAGAAGAAGACACCATGGACCATTGTAGATGAACGGATGGATTGGAGGAAAGAAAGAAAAAAGACACGGGACCAGAACGAAAATATGTATTGCCTTTAAGCTGTACAATCCATTTAGCATCACGATGCAGCCTGCACAATGGAAAACGCCACGGAAATCTGATTGCCATTTACCTTCACAGGCATTTTTTGGTCTCTCCTTCAAAGGTGTGTCGTGGTGGGTGTGTGGGTGTGTGTGTGTGTGTGTGTGGGTGTGGCGGTGTGTACACCCCATATGTGTGTGTGTGTGTGTGTGTGGGTGCGTGCGTGTGCGTGTGTGGGTGTGTGTGTGTGTGTGTGTGTGTTTTCTCCTGCCATACCCAAAGACCTGATCTCCCTATGGCACTGGCCGACATTCTCCTTTCTTCTCTTCATCAATGTTTGGCGGTAGTGCCATCGTTCACATCGACGATCCTAGCTTCTTTCATGTAATCAAAGCCAAGGTGACTGTTGTAAGGCTTGTCTCACACACAGCAAGAGTTAACATATAAGAAGTCAGTTTGTAGTGGCGCATGTGCTTTGGGGGAACCATGTACCGTTGAGTGATTGATCTTAGCATTCGGTATAGTTAGGTCTGCCACTTTCACACTTGTGTCAGCAAGTGAATGTCCATCTGTTAATTAAACACAGACACAGACAATGCATCGTGAGTGTGAGTCAGTTTCAGAAAGGAAAAAAAATGACAGTGCAGGGGAAAAAAAATCGGAGTTTGG